>JAKSZP010017320.1:0-127531 GCA_022478985.1 Massospora cicadina
GATGCTGATAGTCTAACTATTACCGAATCTACAATAAAACTAATAATGTTCTAAATAAGTAATGTCTATATTAATGTCTATATTTAATGTCTATTTCTAGTTCTATTTCTATGTCTATCTCTATGTCTATATCTCCCTCCTTTATTAGAGTGAATCCTAGGGAATTTATAGGGGATTCAGCCATATAACCCTTGGTTGACACCTCTTCGATGAAATGGCAGCTGTTGCCATTGAATCACCCTTCCTCATCTCGGCAGCGATGGTCTTCCCCATCCTGACTAGGATTCCAATGTTGAACATTCTCAAGACCTCAAATGGAAATAGTCAGAAACGTGTCCCTAACATTTTCCACTTAATCCAAATAAAAAGATTATAATTGGCTAGCGACCTGCTTAGGTAATGGGACTTTTTACCCATTATGGCAGGTCACTTCACCAACCAATTGATTCACTAGATTCAGGTAGCATCACTCGCCTTGCAACTCATTAAACATTCCCAATCAGTCAGTGATGAAACCCAACTGATCCCAATCGGTACACCTGATAGTTAATCACTATCAGATGCCCTTATTTCGTCAGCTGCTCCACCCAATGAGATATTAGGTATCCATCCGGATTGATCCCAATGGATACAACCAGACAAAGATCTAAAATACCCCAAACGTAGTTCTTCCAAAATTTGGGTCAACCGATTTCCAATTCACTTCACTTTAGGGAATTTTTCCCCTAGCAATACCAGGTAATCTAGCAGGCTGGGAATATGGGCAAAAATTCCAACACTGACTCACCCATAGGGTCATCAGGCTGGCTGGCTCAATCTGACTGGTGCTCAGGTACTGAACCACTTCTGCAGCAAATGCCTCAATGTCATTCTGGGTCTGGGCAGGTAGGATCATAGACGCAACCGTGGTGACTGCCTTGGCCGCTGCTCTGCAGGCCTTCTTGGCCTTCTTGCACTCTTGCAGGGACACAAGTTTGACCTGAATGTAACACCCCTGCGCGTCCCATGGGAAGGAGGCGTTAGTGTCAATAGCAGGTTTATAATGGGAATCTGCACTTCCCATTGCATTGGGGAAGATTTCAGTTTGCGTGATGCCTCCTTGGCAGGGCAGGTGTGGGCCTTGTGGCCAAAAGTGTGACAAAAGGTGCAGATAGGGGGTGCACTATCCACTGCGATGTGGAACGGGTGGGATTACTATTTATCAATAAACACAACTGCGGTGTGAGGGATTGGGTATAGTCTTCCACAATGACTGTGGATGGGGTGATCACAGCAATTGCTTTGCCCATGCACAGGTCTGGAATAAGCGTAAAGCGTTGCATTTTAAAGGAGTGAAGCTACTCATATGCCTTGAGCCCATCCATGAGGTGGTGCTCCAGCACTGTGCGCTTAATTGTTGTGGGGAGGATGTCAAATATAAATTTTTTTGTTTGATTTGGTCCATTTTTGCACTTCATTTTGACCGCGCGTTGACCATTCATGAGGTCTACCACCACACGCACCTGTGCAGCTTCATCTGCTGCACCTTTGGTTTTAAACCTGAGACCCAACCAACCATGGGTCATGGAGTGCAGTGCTACATATACTGCTTTCAGGAAATGTTTATTCACATCTCCACAGAACTTTTCCCAAAGCGCCACTTGATTAATATCCAGTAAAACTTAAATCCCGTGCCTCACTGATTACAGGGGCTGGGAATGTGGAGTTTTGTTGAACTGATTACACTCACTTGCCAGGCTAAAATCTCCGTGGGAATACTAACTGACAGTTTTTTATTTTTATCTAGGCCGCCGGTGCTGCTAGGCATTTACAAATTTTGGATGATGCAGAGCCCAATTCTGCGCCTTTTACTTTGCTAGCCCAACTGCTACCTGACATTAATGCACACTAATCTCCTATAAGGAATTATCAAATTTACCATGTCTTGAATTTAATTTGTTGTAATTAGTGATTGCAACTAGAGAGAATAGTATAAGATCTTTTTAACCTTTCGCCATTGTCTTATGGTATACTGAGTGTTTGGAGGATATAGGATTATTTAGATAAATAGCACTTTCCTGGTCAATTTTGGGCTTATTTTCCCTACAATTTAAGAACTTCTACTGAGGCAGGCAAAGGTACAAGATGGAAATATCTGCTTTAACAGCTTGTCAACATTCAACAAGAACATATTCTGACAAAAACCAGATAAAAGATAATTAGATAAATATATCTTAATTTAGAGTTATACTATTAGATGATAATTTTCTTTAGGTTATATGCCTGTATTTATACCTCTAGGGCATCCCTTGGCCACATTTTGAGCATACAATCTCCACAGATATTATTTCCACCTCAGTTAAGCTCTTGAATTGGTATGAACATGACCTATTACTAGGACTATTGTGTTAAAATACTCCCAGAATTGTGATAACTACAGGTACAGAGATCATAACATAATTGTGCAAAATTATCCTAAGGTTAGCAAATTTTGAGTTTAAGCATACAGCTGATGAAATATGACTTCTGGAAAATTTGGTATCAATTTTAATTAAATGATGTATACCTAATTGGGACTTCAGCAATTTTCATGATAGCACTAGTGCTACCATTTGGGCTGTCTGACTGCAAGTGCTATTATGCAGATTAAGGATTGACATAATAAATTTACCATAGGGCAGAAAAAGTTGCAAAAATTTGAGGGGCAAACTTATTGTTGTTATTTGTCCATGGGATTTTTAGAGCTGTTTAGGATTTGATATTAGGATGATTTCTTGTAATATAGTCAATATTAAACATGTTTAATCAGGGTAAATAGCTGAGTTGTCGTAAGGTAATCAGCCTGAGTTGATGGGTTATTGAAAGGTTTATTTTCAAGTCAACCAACATATGTGACATTTATTCCAAGCCATAAGACCATACATGTCAAAATATAAATTAGATATTAAAAACAATAAAAATTATTTAAGTAAGCATGTAAGAAACTGTATAAATAAATTTCAGCTCATTTTGTGTAAAAGTTGGGTAAAAATATAAATTATGCATATTGATGGAAATAAGGGCTATGGGCCATGCACTGGTACACCAATGTCTGGTTTTAAGTGAGTAATACTGTTTTGGTATGTCACGAAGCTGGCATGGCACATTAAGTGTTTGACGCTGATAATGCAAGCACCTCTACAACTGCTGTCCTAAACCAATAGACATAACAAGTGAAGATAAAACCCATACATCTTTCTGTTTTATGTTAAAATAAAATTTGGTATGCAAAGAATGTCTCATTTTCATTTTTTGGAATCCTGGTAGCCTTTTACTTGCAGGTGTTAATTCAGCAAGATTTTAGCAACTTATTGATCTTTTATTTGACAAAATATTTAGCTGAATTTACAATATAAATTTACAATTCTTTTTATAAATATATTATTTTCAACTAGGTACTTGGGTGTGAAAAAACAATAGTTTATCAGAAGGCCTTATCATAGTATTTAAAAATCAAAGGCTATTAGTGAGATATGTAATTAGATTCATTATAGGTGGGGGCATTGTAACTAAGATGAAAGGATGAACTGATCTATCAGAGGTCATGAATTTTTTTCGCCTTGATTTGTCTTAAAACAAGATGATTGGCACACCACAGGTATGATAAAACCATGTGGTAAGGATTTGATATATTTCACAGAATCATCCCTTTCTTAAAACAGTTTCATTGCGGCTGATCTCCACAGGTTCTTGCTTTTGATGGGTGTAGTAAAATTTCTTCAACCTTTTGTAACAACCCTCAAGCCTATAGTAAGGGGTGGTTTTAGTAGACAAAAGCACTGAACTAAAGCTAGTGATTGGTTGACTTTCCAACTTAAGTGGACTATTCTGCCAGGGGTCACAAGTAACAAGGGCAACTTGGTTTGGCCTATTTGGCTGAAGGCGAGGAGTAAAATGACTACTCCAGATTAAATCATTCCGCCAAGGGAGTGGCAGTTCAGCATTATTAAAATTCAAACTATTCGCATCTAAAATATTCTTCTCCCTAAGTCAAGTTGGCAATTGTCCAACATTAACCCCTTCAAGTTTTTTTTTTGGGGGGGGGAGAATAGGGGTGTAAGAAAATCCGTGTAATTGATTTATAATGATTCTGTAGTCAGAGATTTTATGAAAGCTCATCACTTCTCTTATAATTGATGATTATGGGTCCCTTTTAAGTTGACCCAAGCTTTCCGCTTCTAGGGGTGATGCGGTTATGGGAATCCAAGACCATATCTGACACTTGGAAGAAAGGTAGAGGGTGCTGGAGCATATTGACAAACTTGACTCTCTTTGGTAATATGTTGGCTAAGTTAGTCATAGACTCAGATTGGAGCTAAATAATGCGATGAGCCAATATTCTAATGGCTTTGTCAGGATTATTAACCTGACAGAAAAGACATCCTTAGCTAAAAGGGCGGATACCCTAGGTTCATGACCATACAAGGCGTGGAAAGGGGACATTTTCAGGATATGGTGATAATTAATATGCTAGGCCATAATGCACTAGGCAGAAATTGATCCCAGTGCAACGGGTCTAAAGTAGTCACTTTAAATAGGATAGAAACCAAAATTCCATTTGCTCTCTCCACGGTTACATTTATGGATTTTATAAGTGACTGAGAAAAGTTGTTATCTCTCATGGAGGTAGCAAGGATCTTGACCACTCTGGAGATAAAGTTCTTCCCATTGTCGCAGAGTAGCACCTGCATGCAGCCAAAGTGAGTGAAAATATATTGATGCAGGAAAGTCTCAGTGGCTTTTGCCATTTGGGATGGGATAGCCACGGCTTCAATACACTTAGTAAAGTGATCAATTCATACCAGGATATATATATTCCCACCGGTAGTTTTTTGGGAGGGGACCTACCACAAACATAGTCTTATGGTGTGGAGTGGTTGTTGAGGGGTAGTAGTTTGAAATTAATATTTAGTATTGAAATTGGATTGCTATTTACAAGTTAGACAGGCGTCCAGGACAAAATAATAGTTTCCATAACTCCATCCCAAAAGTACTGATCCCTAATCTACTCATAGGTTTTCCTCACTCCGCCATAGTCTAGGGTAGTGTGAGCCTCCAGGAAAGCAGTTACGCGTTCTGAGGTCAGTGATAGGGCAACCACTAGGCCTTACCTGTTTATACAACTTCCTGCTCTCCACCTTGGTGTTGCAGGAGTGGCAGGTTACCATTTTTTGGACAGGCTCATACTAATCCTCCCAATCATCAGGGGGTCATTATGAGATCATATAACCTCTCAGATTTACTATTATTTTTATATGAACCAGAAATTTAGTCAAGCCATTGCCATTTGTATGATGGGTTTTAGAACAGTGTTCATTCTTCATGTCATAAATGTTGGAGCGTTAAAGCCCGATGCAATAAACGTCCAGTAGGATCCTTCATGTTTTGTAACCATTTTAGGGAAGCGTGGTTAGTAGTCACAATTAAGGTATTTTTATACAGGAAAGGGAAGTAGTGTTTCACAGCTAGTAGAATGGCA
The DNA here is from genome assembly GCA_022478985.1 of Massospora cicadina. NCBI lineage: Eukaryota > Fungi > Entomophthoromycota > Entomophthoromycetes > Entomophthorales > Entomophthoraceae > Massospora > Massospora cicadina. The sequence continues at coordinate 5,498 of JAKSZP010017320.1, forward strand.
AGGCACTCCTTTTCAGTGACGCTATAGTTGTGTTCAGCTTTTGATACATCTTGCAAAAGTATGATATGGGATGATCTACTATGTTTTCATCCAATTAAGCCAAGAAAGCCTCAACAGCATAATCTGAGGCATCAGTAAACTAGATAAAAGGTTTACCATAGTCTGGGTGCCTCAGGATAGCATGTTCGTGTAGCACTTTCTTCAGAGTTTCTAAGCGGCCTTTTATTCAGCACCCCAATGGAAAGGAGTGTTCATAGTCAATAGGCTGACAAGGGGCTCACTGAGATGACCAAACTTGAAAAAAATTATTGTTAATACCCCATCATTAACAGAAACACAGAATATCTCATAGATTTTTAGGCGAAGAATTTTTGATATTGTTTTAACCATATCTTGCAAGGGTTATATTTCATTCTGAAAGATAAAATGTCCAAGGAATATAATTTTTTAGAAAAAAAGTGCACTTTGAAGGGTTTAATTTAATGTTGGAAACATATAGGCGTAGAAAATCTTCCTTCAGATGAGTAAGATGTTCATTAAAGGTGTCAGATTCTGGTGGGTGACCAAAAATAAACCCTTTGACAACCAACAGATCAGGACAATTATCCTCCCAATACTCGAGCTAATACTATAATTCTCAACTTAAAGCCTATTGCAATTACACGGCTTGGGCCAATTATCTCAACGTCAGTTAAATTCAGATATTTTATAAAAATCTCAGGTCAAATACACTCGCAAACTCAGGCTGATTATCAAGGCAGCAAAACTTGACAATTGGTCCTGACTAATAAGGAACAATATCAAATATTCAAGCATAAGAAATTTTTTGGGGATCAACCTGGAGATAACGTCTGAAAATCCCATGGAAAAATAGAAGAAAGTAACATAATCAATTTCCGCCCTAGGGCGAAATTCGTTTGTCAATCCTCATAATCAGCATGATAGCACTTGCACATGGACCACCCAAATGGGGTTATCTAGTGCTATAAAGAGAGTCCTGTCGACGTCCTAATTAGGGGTGCATCATTTACTTCAATCAGTGCCAAAATTTCACAGAAGGTGTAAATCATCAGCATCATGAAGAAACTTAAATCAAAAGGATCTTAGGACAACTTTGCTTTTATTATTGCAATTGTGTCCTTAAAATACTCCTGGATATGAGAGTATTTTGACACCAATAAACCTAACACTAAGTCATACTTGTATTAGTTCAAGGGCTGAGCTGAGGTGGAAAATAATCTGTTGAAATTGCGTGCTCAAATGTGGTCAGGAGATACCCTAGAGGTATAAATACAGGCACCTAGCCTAATGAATAATCATCAAATAATATAGTCTTAATATATATTTTATTTCTTCTCTTTCCTGGTTTTTATCTGAAGTCTCTTTTGGATTGTGTCAAAAATCTGAAATATTAAAATCCACAGATCGTACCTTTGCCTGCATCAGTAGAAGTTCCCAAATATTAAGGAAAATTGAACCTAAAATCAACCAGAAGAGTTGAGATTTGAATATGCCTAGTGAGCTTCTGAATGGTTCAAATACTGTAAGACACTGGCAAAATCGAGGATCATTTGGCCAAACTTCTTCCTGATTAAGCGTGCAGGATCTAAGTTTATCAAGTGAGTGATCACAGATTTAACAAAAGGTTTTAGAGAACACCGTTTTATCAAAGAAATAGACTATGCCACAACTTAACTTAAGATCTTTTAAGATGAGATCAATGTCTCACTGGAAATTTGTGGGCGCGTTACACAGCCCTTGAGGAAGTTGGGTGGACTGGAATAGGTCTTCACTGTAAATTAGAGCGCATTTTTATTGATCTTGTTGAGAAAGGTTCATTTGCCAGTATCCACTAGCCAAGCACATGGCAGAAAGGAATTTAGATCCAGAGAGTTGTGCCAGAGTGTCGTCAATGTGAGGTATAGGATAAACTTCCTTTTTTGTGGGTGTTTTTAGTTTAAGGCAATCCATAACTACTGATGACCTCCGTTTTTCTTTTTGATAAGCAATAGATGTGAATATCAAGGCATTTAAGGATAGACTAGTAACTTTGCTTCAAGTAACTGCTTGATCTCAGTCATCATTTACTGCTCTTCAACTTTTGACTTGTGGTAAGGTTTGAACTAAATGGTATGGGCATCACTAACTTCAATGGAGTAGTTTAATCCTACAAGTGACCATAGTCACTATCAGACTTAGAGAATATGTTACTATAGCCTTTTAATAAGTATAGATTTTTTCAAGCTTTTCTGAGGTAATTCATCTGAATATGAACGTTTGGCAAAGTACATAACGAATTGTCCTTAGGCAAACCCATATCCAACATAGAGCCAATATAGTGATTCCGTTCAATGTCCTCAACAGGACCAACAGACCTTTTCCAATCTCCTGGTGTTTTCTTACAATGATGTACTTTTTAGTGAGGTTCCCCAACAAAAATTGATATGTCGCTGGTGGGTTGGGTCTAGTGTACCAGGCAATACCTGAGGCTCCAGAGGGCTAACTTCTATTAAGCCTTAAAAGCGTAATAAGTAGCTTTGGGGATTTGTAGTGTAACCTTAGTTTCAACCACTCATTTCATCAGGCTTAATCACTAATTCTTTGGAAGTTTAAAAGGGAATACCATCCAAAGCATCCATTGAATAGGTCAATATCTTTGTAATTCGTCAAGAAGAGATATAAAACAAAGACAAAGCAGAAAAAGGGTACTCAAACAGGCAAGAATATTCGTTCTTGCCAAGATCTTTATTGGATAAAACTAAAGGAGCATCATAATTGAGCAAGTAGAAAAAATCTTGATTTATGTTGATAATCATGTCATGCTTAATCATGCACTGAGTGCCTATAATTATAAGTGTTGTTGTCCAAGGCCACTGCAGGTGCTGACAGGATATTTTTCCCAAATTGAATAGGGAGGGAAGGGTAAGCTTAAATGGCGCGAGTGTTAATGGGACCTGTGGTCCCAAACTCTTAGTGTACTCCAAGTCAGGCGCCAGCTTAATCTTTTTGATAATTTTTGAGGAGATAACATTCACCGGGGACCCATATCAAATATGGCCATGACCTAGACTTTTTGAATAACGACCTCTACCTTGGTTAGGGATCCACTAAAATAGGAGAGAGAGAGCTAGAACCTCCTTAAAGTGGGAAGTGGAGTCCAGTTTGAGAGTTGTTTCAGGGTATCACTCCAGGATGGATTTTGAGGTATGAACTCACTGAATAGGTCAAATCAATTAGTCTAGGAGCTAATCAGCATCAATCAGCAGTGTCAATAACACCAGGCCACCCTAGAACTTAAAAAGATACGTCTCCTCAGGTATGGTGGCATCATCTACTCCTCCAGAATTCAACTAATTACGAACCTCAACATCAGTGAGTGCTCCTAATAACATAGTATGCATCATCTTCATAACTCCCTTCAGATTTTTCAATGGGAGTATTAGCAACAGAAAGCAAAATAACAATAGAAGTGGATGAGTCAGGCACGTTAGATTTATTAGTGATAGGGGTGCCTGCCCCTACAATGACATCTTTTTTCCCTGCTCTTCAATGTCATTTTTCTTCTTCCAGAACGCAGTATTAATTTCAACGTTTCCTTGGACTGTTGCCGAGGTCCAAAGGTGGTCTCAAAGCTGAAAATTTGCAAATAGGGTCAAAAAGTAAATGGAAGAAATGGATTGATTACCAAATACTTTATTAGAGTAAAATGTGTCATTATTTATATGGTGCATAGGGACATGGTGCCTCAAGGATCCTTCGTGGCCCCATCCATTCAGGAGTTTCATGGCCTTCCAGATTGACTTCCTGTTTGGTACCCTCATTGTATTTCGTAGCCCCCATGACTGGATCAGTGGAAACTCCGCCTCATGTGCTTTAGGAAGTGGGGATGAGACTCCTGAAGTTGTCTCCATTAAACCTCAAACGCAGGTTGATTCCTGACTGAGTTTAAAATCAGTGACGTTAGATAAGGCTCCATTCAAATAGGCTTGAGAGTCATTATACTGTAGCTCAATTTGGAATTGGTTAATTTAATTTGTTTTTCATCTCGAATCCTGACAATCATAGTGCCACACCTTGTTGCAGTAGGTGCATTTGGGATGTTCTTTTTTGCTTAGGCTTTAACTTTTGATCTTCAATGGCCAGAACTCAAGGGGTGGCCTTTTAATCCTCAATAGCTAGGACTCGTGATGTGGACTTCTAATCCTCAATAGTTAGGACTCAAGGTTCTGATACATCTCTGTGGGGATTTTGAGCTTGTGGAAATCAGCAACATCTAGCAGAGCCTCTTTTATATAATGAACATTAAAGAAGTAGCACTTCACTGAGGTGATGTGAATCACCATGGGGATGAGATGCAAACCCAGTCAGGATGGCAGCAATAGCGTCGCCAAGAGTTAACATCTTATATGTTAACAACATATATGTTCAATGTAGAGCTGTTGAATAAAGGCAGCCATTAACTCTCCTTTTATTATGCTGATGCGCATGAAGGCCTGCTTTAACATGCTTAAGCTCTGTTTGAGACAAGCTCATCACTCAGTGCCTCCTTAACCTCCTCCTAAGTGTTGAGAGTATCCAAATGAGGCATCATCACTTCTTGAGCCATGCGACTTAAATAGGAGAGTGTGTACTTGAACTTCTGGTGGCCGTTCACTCCTTCCATGGCTAATTCATGAACATATAGAAACAAAGCAATGCTACCTTTGTTGAGGATGAATTGTCCTTGAACGTTGTTTTATTATGCTAAAGTTACTCCCAGTGAAAACATGAACAGCAGGAGCATCATGTCCCATTGTCTCTGAGAAAAGGTTCGACTGATCAAAAGAGTGAGAGAGCTAATCAATCTTCTCTTTGATAGTGGTGAGCCTGGTTTTCATGGTTGCAGAGGGCTTTTGGGAAGCGGATTCATAGAAAGCCATTCTAGCTTCTATTACCAGATTGTGAGTGTCAAGTTCATCAACCTGGTTCTCAAGATCCTTATATTTAAGACGGAGTTTAGATACAAGAAATTTTAGGTTTTTCTAGTCAACTTCCACTGTCCAACACGCTTTTTAAGCTCCTATTACATTTGCTTACACCTCTCATCTTCAGGTGGGTTAGAGCCTTTGCATGTAAATCAACCTTGATCTGTTCATAGCAACGCTTAACCTGCGTCAACCTCTATTAAACATATTTCAACAATTCAGGTCCTTACAGGGAGGGCTTGACCCCTTGAGATTCCGTTTCACAGTCAGTAACCCACCGAGCTAAGTACTTGGTATTTTCAATAGAGGCCTTGAGCTTCAACTCTTTCTCAAGCTGTGCAACCTTGGCCTCTAAATAGTGGGTAAATCTAGAAGGTTCTTGTAAAGACGTCGTTCAATCTCCTCAACGCGGTACAAAGCTTGTGCCAGTTGTTGATTCACAGTGGATACGCGTTGTTCATCCTCTAGTTGGGTGGTAGTTGCATAATATAAGGGTTTACAGTGGGTTTGCTCTTCGTGCTATTCAAGTCCCTAGCAAAATTCTTAAGTAAAGTGCGAGTTTTGGCGGTAGACATATGCAACTCAATACAGAAGATCTTCATAGCCTCTTCCACTTATTTTTCTACGCCAGTGTTCATGGTAGCAAGCCATTTATGTAACTGTATAATGAATTTTTAATCTTGATTTATTCGAGGTACGCTGACCAGGGGATGGACAGTACTGAATCACAACACCAAAAACGAACAAAAAATAAAACTACTAACCAAGTGGGAATCGGAAACCGCTAACCCACCATGGCAGAGGGTGAGGAGGGGTTGGGGGGTTGGTCCTCAGAAAGACCCTCCCCAATCATAGGATGTTGGTTACAGTATAAAACCAGAGCAGAGAGCCAAGGCGTTGGGGCATCTGCATAGTGGGGGTGGAGGTCAGCGTAGTAAGAGTTTTCCACTTCCTCATCAAGATGATGATGGGAAAGTGATTCAACAAAAGCTGCGAGGAGAATTTCAGCTTCTTTGTGGGTTTCAGGAAGTTGGGCGAAAAGGGAGACACTGTGGTGGGTGATTTTAGCTGAGGGGTTGAATGAAGCAATCGTTGTGACATTCATAACAGCAACTTCAGCATCATCAAATAGTTTTGAGATGTCGCTGCAGATGGATTCAGGGAAGTTGGGGGGAAGAAGAGGGTGGGCAAGCCATGCTGGAACTGAGCCACTGACTGGGCCACCGTGGTGCGTAGTTTTGGGCACTGAGGAGAGGCCACCGCAGCTAAGGCGAGCTGGTGGTCACTTTGGAAGGGGGCTGTATTGGGCAAAGGAGCGAAATGGCGAGAGGTAGGGGTTTCATCGAAGTCAGGAAGGAAAAATTCCTCCAGACCATAATCAAATTGGCAGAGAGGTTGACCTGTATGCTTACTAATGAGGACATTACCTGATTCATCAACCTCGCCAATAAATCCCATGGATTCTGGTTCACAGGAATAGTGGCGTTCGAATTTGGGTGGGTGGGATTGGGCAAATGGGCGGCTGCTTGGGTGCCAATGGTGGTCCAAGCATTGCCCTGATTAGCTGGGGTGGATTTAGGTGGGAGAGTGAGGCCAGAGGTTCTGGGGGCTGATTTTCCACGCAGGCCCACTGAATGAGATTGGAGGGTGGGAGGGGGCAGCAAAGCGCCCCATACTGAACCCCCAGAGGGGGGCTCAGAAGCCGCAGCAGCGAAAGTGGCCTGAGGGCATGCTTTTTTAGCATGGTCGAGGCCAAAGCAGAAGGAACAAATCTGCTGACCATTATCGATCTGAGCCCAAAATAGATGATCAGGCGCCGCAGCCACACTAGCGTGGGGTGGGATCTGTTGGGCTATGGCAGGGTGGTGTGGGATGATGGTGGCCGTTGCACGAGGAGCGCAAGGCGCTCTGCACCAGATGGAATGGCAAAGACAAGGTTGGGCTGAGTGCCATAAGCCATAAGCCTCATGATTAACTGGTCATATAAAACCTGAGGTGGGAGGTGGGATGGGAGATTTGCAAAGGATATCACCAGGGTGGTGTCTGAAGGGAGGCGAGTATGGGTTGTGGGAATGGGGTTTTTTTTATAAATTAGAGGAGTTTGCGCTGCCGCTTCAGCATCCTCCTCAGATTGAAACCTGAAATCAAAGTAGCCCTTAAAAGGGTGGAAGTCTATAAAGCCAGCTGGTGCAAAGGCCGCAGTGGCTAGGTTGATAATTGCCTTATCGGCATATGGGAACAAATGCCCATAGTCCACTCTGAGGCAATAGCAAAAAGGTGGACCGAGGGAGGGCGAGAGAATGGGGGTGAGAAGGGTGGACGCGCGCTAGGTGGAGCGCTAAGTCCCGTGGGGGGACAAAATGGATGGATGCAGTGGGTGGGCTGTTTGAGCCCATCCAAATGTGCTTGCCCGTGGGGCAGAAAATGCTAGGCAGGGGTGCACCGCTGCCCAACACTGGGGTGGCAGGCGGCGGCGCCAAGGACATCAAAGAATAGGTTTGGGCAGATGGCTGTGAATAAATAAAACTTTAAATTTAAAATCGCTCAAAAGTGACTTTGAGCGGTAAAACCTTAACAAGTTTGAATTTTTGATTTTCTTCCACGCTAAATTTTGCTTTTCCAATATGGTAAGAGGCTAAATTTACAGGTTACATTAGCTAGTCTCAAGGAATCATGGTTTCCTGAATTTCAATATAGTTCCTAATGATGTACACCTAACAGGTGAAACATGTGGAACATGGCTGAATGGGCAAACTTGCAGATGTAATTAGTCAATTTGGTAAGCTGACTGTAGGTGTATGGAATGGTTTAAGTCTCATAGAGGTACATCAGATTTTACTCCACAGAAGAAACCTTTCACAAGAAGCAATGTCTCCAGGGTTTAATATCCCATAAGTTAGGTCACTCACTAGTTCAATCACCGGTCAGTTAAGCCACTGGGACTCTAGTATAATAAAATTTTTTAAACTGTTCCTTTCTAGAAAAAAATGGTTGGGGACTATCCATTCGGTTGTCTTCTGCACCATCTCCATTTATCACCCATCCAGTGACGCTAGCAGCAGGAGCGCCCTCCATTTTAGATATAGTTGAGCTTGTGGTGTATAGGTTGCCCCTGTATGGACCACAACATTGTTGAATAAAGATAGCTAATTGCTCACAGATACCAATTCAGCAGGATTTCAACAGCTTATCAAACTATTAAATGCTAAATATATAGTTTCACTTTCAACATATAAAACTAAAAAAATATATTATAAATAATATTCCCAACTAGATGCTTGGGTGTAATAAACGATAGCTTACTAGAAGGCCTTCACCCAGTATTTGGGGATTTCAAAGGCTAATGGATTTTTTCATTAGATTTATTATAGGCAGTGGGCATCGTAGATTTGCTGATAGGGAAAACTGACCTATTAGAGGTCATAAAAAACTTTTTACCTTGTTTTGTTTCAACACAAGATGATTGGTACACCATGGGTATGAAAAAACCAGGTGGTAAGGATTTTATACAATTCACCCAATCATCGCCTTAAAAATAAGTTTAATTATAGCCAAACTCTGCTGGCTCAGGCTTTTTGTTGGTGTGTAAAATTTTTTCACCATTAGAAACTACCTAAGGACTATGAAATGGGATGGTTTTTTATAGACAAAAGCCCTGAACTGAAGCTAGTGCAGGGATGACCCTCCAACTCAGGTGGACTATTCTGCCAGGGGCCTTAAAAACTAGGACAACTTGATTGCGCTGTTTGGCTGAAGGCAAGGAGTAAAATGATTACTCTGGGACTAAATCCTTCCACTGAGAGAGTGGCGGTTCATCATTATCAAAATTTAGACTATTCACACCCAAAACATCTTCTCCTTAAGTTGAGATGGTAATTGTTTATTTTATTTTATTTTGATACATTAAATCAACACGTTCACAGACATTTCACATTGAATTATCAGCAGTGCCCATGGCACAGACACACCCACTTTTTTAGTATTAGATGATCCCAAATTAAGGGGGGCCATCAATGTTTTATTCTAGATAGTTTCTGTTTCATTGGATTGTTGCTTCATTTGTATAATATTTTTTTGCCTGTGTACCCAATTTTCTGTTACTTTAAATTTTGCCATTTTCTTTTTAGTAGTGGCATTTAAAAATGTAATTGCTGCCTTTCCTTTTGTAAAGTTACTACAATTCAAGTAGGAGTTTCTGTAAATTTCAATATAGGATTACTAATTGTATCAAGCTACTTTTCTTGAGTTAAGTTTACAGTTATCCAACTGGACAAGCCTTTCATAATTTATTTATTTGCAAATACATGTTTACGAGTTTTTTGTGATTCATAAAGTAAACTTTGAAGAAGAAGTTACAACTGAAATAAGCCCTCTTGGTAAGCTATATTTTTGCATCAGTTAACCACAGCCTGAAGGATTAAGCTATATCAAAATATTAGACAAATTTATGATTTATTCTTTAATTTTTGTTGTATGTGCAATGTAGAATAGCTGATGCATTATTAACATAAGACATAATATTTTTAACGCAAAAAGGACTTAACTTGTTTTATAGACATTATATTGTAGTAATGGTGGATTTTCTAATCTTTAACTTAGCACACTATGAATTTAGAGAACTGTTTAGCTTTGTTAATAAATGAAACGCCTTAAATTTGAGATAAACTTTTTTGTTTTTGGTCCTGGCTTTACAAAAAAACTTTGATTTTTAAGGATTGCCTTTTATTTTAAATTGCATATTGATAACCATCCATAATTTGGGAATAAACTTTATAAAATTAGCTTTGATTTTAAGAACCCTAAAACTAAACAAGTTTTGCTTTTAAACTTTTTTGCTACTATGCCTAGATATGCCTTTTGTCTTTTTTGTTTAATTAGTTAAGCTTTGCTGCTAATAGACTGCAATTATATTTACTTTTATTAAAATTAAAGAATTTTGAATGCATTGTAATTTTTTATAAAAAGTAACACTTATTTTAAGGCTACTAAATTGATTGACTACTAAAATTACTAAAGGAATTAGCTTTACAATGAGTTTTATTTAAGCTTTTCTTTCCGCTTGATCTCATTTTTGAGCAAATTTTAATAGTAGTTTATTTATCCACTGCTGTCTGGCCATATTCATTTCACATTTGATGTCATCAGATCCACCGCCTGCTGCCCCAATATGGAGCAGCAGTGATCTACCCCCTAGCATTTTACGTCTTAAGGAGTGTGTTAAGATGTGCTCAAACAGGCCGCCCTGCTCTTCTGGACAATTTTGTCCCTCCACAAGACCTAGCGCTCCACCTTGAACGCATCCACCTGACCCACCCCATCCTCTCGCCTTTCCTTGCTCCAACATCTTATTTTGTCTCCATGTCACTTACATGCTCTTATTCTCATATACCAACAGAGAAATAATTGAATTAGCCACAGCTTCCCTTGAACCAGCTGGCTTTATTAGTTTCCACCCTTTTAAGGGCTATTTTGATATAGGGTTTAAATGGAGAAGGACGTTGCAGCAGCAGCAAAGTCTCCATTAATTTACAAAAACAACTCCATTACTACTCTTGTACGCGTCTCCCATCTGATAATACTATGGTGGTGTCATTTGCAAACTTCCCTTCCATTTCCACCCCAAATTTTGTATAGTGCGTTTATGTTGGGTCTTTTGGCTTATGGCACTCAACCCAACCTTGTCTTCACAGTTACCTCTGGGGCAGAGCGTCTTGCAGCCCATTGCACCACTGCCATTACCATTCCCTACCACCCCATCATTGCCCAACAAATCCCCCTGCATGCTTGAATTGCTACAGCACCTGAGACTTTACTTTTAGGCACAGGTCTATAACGGTCAACAGATTTGTCCACTCTGTTTTGAATTAGACTACTCTAAAAAGTCCTGCCTCCTGCCGTTCCTTCTGTTACTATTTCTAAATCCTTGTCAGCGTTATCCAAATGGGGTGTTTGTTGCCACCTCCCACCAACACCCTTGATTGCTGGGCCAGAGTAGGAAATCTGCTCCCTCTAATTTCACCAGCCACACTCACTCATCTGCCTTCCAACCCCCAATCGGAATCAGACATGGAACACTGTTTGCCACCAAGCAGCTTACCATTCGCCATCTTCCACCCAATCTTATTCTGCCTCACCTGATCATATTAACTAAAATCATTGGAACCTATTGGATGAGTTTGATAAATCAGGTGAAATTGTCATGGATGAGGAGGAAAAATCTGGTGAAGCTCCATGGATGGCTAAGACTTGACTATTTTCTAAATTATGATTTTGACTATCCTCTACAGCCAAAACGTTATGACCCTAAACCAATGACATCCCCTTCCAAACTGTTTACCAGCTTGCTTTAGCATTGGTAACCTCACCGCATTGTCCCCTCCTCCACAAATCAGTGGCACAGTCTGTTTATAAATTCTTAAACGAGAAAAAATCTGCCTAGCTTCTACCTGGATTTTCCTAAAGAAATGCGGGAAGAATCAATAAGCTGGCCTACACCGCTGTCAACGCTTCCTCATATGTTTCTAGCCTTGCAGCTTTATACCCAAAAACTAAAACTACTCTGAAATCTCTTGCCAATTTCGCTCTACTACCAGATGCCCACCTTCAAGCTAAACATCATCTTGCAGAATATTTTGAAGCTCTCCTCCAGGATGATATTATTTCTATTTATCCCTTCATTTCAGCCCTCAACACCTACTATGCTGATGCCCCAACGCCCTTACTCTAGGCTTATATCCACCCCTTAAATAGTGCAACTTCTTCTGTTGCTGCTGAGCCTGACGCTGTGCCGCCTGACCCTCCCTCCCCCTTTGCCATGGTGGGCTAGCGTTCTTCCGCTCCCTGCCTAATTGGATATTTTATTTTGGTTTTGTTGACCATGTTTACTTTGGTTTTTTTTTGCTTTGAATCAGTAATGTCCATACCCTGGTCACCGTGCCTCAAATAAATTCATATATCATGAGAATTATTGTTATGATAAAGGGAGAAAAATATCAATGAGTTACAAATTTATGGTAAGATATTATAAATATTTTGTTTTTTATATAATGTCATTTGAAAAAACAACACATTTAATACTAAAAGTTATAAGCAACAAGCTTGACCATTTTATGCTATATTATTTTTGCTAGTTGAAGTAAACAGCAAATAAGTAAAATGGTGGAATAATGGTAAGGTATTTTTGTTATACCATAAATTACTAGAAGGATTCCCACATTCTGAAGGGTATATTAATTTATTTTCTAATTTAAATTTATTACTTGATACTAACCCTTTTGGAACTCTTTATTATAGAAAAAGTTTAAAACCCAAGTAAATTTTTGTCATCTTTGTAAAAAAGTTCTAGGGGAGTCTAGGCTGTTTGTGGTAATCTCATCTACTTAAAAACATCCACTAACTGACGCACTGATGTACTGACTGATTGACATCTGAAACCTTCAAGTCTAATAAGTTTAATCTATTTGGGTGTGTGGGTGAGAATTGGTATATATTATCTAATAATTTACCAAATTGCTCACCTGTTACTGATCAAGTCTATAGGTTTAACCCATTTTTGCTGAGGGGTGAAAATTGGCAAATATTATCTCATAATTAAAAAAAATTTCTCAACTGAAACTAATTGAGTTTGATAGGTTCAATCTATTTGGGCAAGTGGGTGATAATAGCACATAATATCAAATAATTCACCGAATTGTTCACCCAAAACTAAGTAAAAATCAATTTTGAGTACAATTAATTATTATAGATTAATAAGGAAATTTAGAATACACAGCTCACCAGCCATGAGGGCAACAGCAAAGCTGTTAGTCCAAGTGGCTTGATAGTAGCACTGGCACAGCCTATAAACTATATCAGTGTGAAATTATAAAAAAACCTGAGCAACGCCAGCAACTCCACTTTATAATATCTACTTAAGAAAATACACTCACTGACTAACTGATACTGACTGACTGACATCTGAAAATTTTAAGGCTGATAGGTTCAATCTAATTTGGGTGAGTGGGTGAAAACTGTAGAATATATCGTCTAATTCACCAAATTGCTCTCCCAAAACTAATCTAATAGAGTATGATAAGTTCATTCTATTTGGGTGAGTGGGTGAGAATTGGAATATATCGAATAATTTACCAAATTGCTCACCCAAAACTATTATCTACTTAATATAAAACTAAACAACGAATTTTACTTAATTCGTTATATAAACTTAGCCACAAATTTTAAAAAAAACATTCCCACAATTCAAGCCCATTGACAAGATTGCCATAAGGTATATTAGTTTAATTTATTAAAGTTTTTACCCAATTAGTTATATAAAAGTTAAATGTGAATTTTATCTAATCAAACCTACATAAGTCAAGCTTCACTGATGAGCTTGCCATATATTGTTGATGTAGGTTGATTTATTAAGTCTTTTATCCTATGTTACAATTTATAGAGTTCCTGATTATTCTTGGCTGATAACCCATAAATTAAATGCACATGTTTGGTGTATTGCAATTATCCACGTTGTATGATAGTAAGATGTATCTGTTTGATAATAGTATGGAGACTATTATCTGTAGTTAAATAAAGTGCTAGTAATGGGTTCAACGCTTGACCAGTATTTCCCCTTGAAATACTTAGGATGTCCTCAATAAGGATTTATTCCCTTATACCACCTAACTCAATCTAAGCTCAGATTCTCGTTTACAGCTTTTCTCTGGTGACACACAGTCAGCAGCAATTCCCAATTCAGTTCAGCTTCTCTTCTCTGAATCCACGCTCAGATCCTTACTCTTTATCCTAAAGAGCCTCCCAATTAAAGCACACAGTAATACTCTCCTTAGGAAGGAATAGAACTTGAAATGGATTCTGTTATAGTATCTTCTGGCTAAAAAGTTATCTTATATTATACTAATTACTGGTAAAAGGTATATTTATTAAGTATATTCTTAGGGAAATTTATAGTGGGAATTTGGTGCTCAACCCTCAGTTAGCACCTCATCAATGATTTGGCAGTCGTTGCTATTAATATCCATCATCATCTCATCAGAGATGGTCTTCCCCATCCTGGCTAGGATTCTTTCATTGGATATCCTCAGGACCTAAAATGGAAAGAGTCAGAAAACGTGTCCCTAACGCTTTCATCTTGATCCCAATAAATCAACCATATTTGGCAAAAAACCTGCTTAGGTAATGGGACTTGTTACCATTTATGGCATGTCATGAACCAACTGATTGATTCACTAGTTGCAAGAGCAACATTCGTTTTATAAAATTGATACTTAAATTCAAATTGGTTGATGAAACCTGACTGATTTCAATTATTAACCTGATATCTAATCATTGATCAACTATCAGATGCCCCTATTTTGCTGGCAACTCTGCCCAAAGAGATCTTAAGCATTAACCCGGATTGATTTTCATGGATCTGACCCAGGCGAATTACCTAAAATCCTCCAAACATTGTTACCCTGAAATCAGGGTCATCTAATATCCAATTCACTTCGCTATAGAGAATTATCCCTAGTAACCCCTGGTAATCTAGTCATTTGGGATATGGGCAAAAATCCCAACACATCCCACATCTTGCCTAGATTTTCAGCAAGTAAAGGATCAGACAGGAGAACACCACTATGGACACTTGGTCAAATACTCAATTTGTTCAAGTGAAGTACAATTAATCAGTACTCAGCGCAGCTTTAGATAACCTTTGGCATGTGGCTCTCTTCCTCTTCCTCCTCACTACTGTCTACTCAGAGTGCAGACCCATGACCTTTTGTCATGCCAGGCTTATGATTTACTCATGATGATATTAATCATGGGATCTGGTTTTCTCCCATCAGGGCATATGAACCGCTTTCATATTCAAGATTATTGGTCTGGCGGCCTTGATTTCTAAGTTTCTCCTCATCCTTGACAGAAGATTATTGCCATTGATGTTCATTTCATGGTGCAATTAAATATGCTCATTTATATTCGCCTTGTTATTTTCTTGTAATAATCTCTTAATTCATATTATTCTTAATTCTTCTCCGGAGAGCTTATCCCATGAATTTAAATTTAAATTCTATGAAATTAGAGCTTAATTGATTTCAGAGTACATAATGTCAACTACCATATAAGTCTGACATCCCCCTCTTATCCAGCTCATATATCGAACTTTGGAGTCTCAGTAAAACAACAACAGCTTAATAGCATGTCTGATAAAGACTTTTGGCTCTTTCAACTGATGAGTTAATCTGAGCACCAAACCTCTTCTATGGTCCTTCCAGGACTCATACTCCCAGCCAAGTACCCATGGCCAGTCCTTCCATGGAATTACCAGAAACGGTAATTAATCCTGATGAACCAGTTAGCAATTGTCTCAAACAACTCACAACCAATCCTTCCTCTATCATCAATTCCCAAGTTAGTTTCCAAAACTATCCTGGATTCAGCTCCATTCACAGATTCTCCTACCATCATTGTCAAACCTTCTGAAGAAATGCCCTCTTCTCTCAAAAGTTCATTCCTCACTGGATCAGACTTGCTTCCATAGTTTCTTTCTCTGACTTGGTCAGTATTAAAAGCCAGCTTTTTTGGACACCAAACTAAGCATCAGAAACAGTGAACATTTTGGAACTCCCCTATATAGAATTAAGGGCCCAAGTAACTGAGGCTTTATACATAGCTCTGAACTCCTCCAATCTTGAAAACTTCCTATATTGAGATGTTGTAGCCTATGCTCTTTGCTTTGCTGGCCAAGTACTTTAAGTTAGCTACAAAGCTTCTAGCCTCTCCTGGCTTTCATTGCTCATTAAATTTCGCTTCTGAGAACTTTGTAGTCATCTTCTGCAGGATGCCATTTGCTCCCTGCACAACTATCTCATTTCTGGTGCATCCCATCAGTATCTTCCACTGATGGCTTTAATAGGGGCATGTTTTGACAATCCCCGCCTAGTATCCCTTGCTTAATGCCAGCCATATGTCCAGTGTTCTCGATATAGCCCATCAGCAAGTGGTCAAGACCAATATTCCAGCTCTGGTGCCATATCATGATTATTCAGGGTTAAACACCAACTGCCTCTTCTTATTATGTTGATTCCTTACCAGCTCTGTGGTATCACATCTGGCATGTTCTGACATTTTCATTTCTCTTCCCCTAGTCAATTTCTCACAGAGATCAGTGTCTACTCATTGAACTTTGTTTCAAGTAGGTCTAGCCCTTGCTAGCATCCAATCTCACATAGATTGAAATGTGTTATTTACTCCTACTGTGATTCAACCTTTCTCCCTCAAGAAGCGACATAGGCGGAATCATCTCTGAGTCAAGGATAACCAATAAATATAAAAATTATATGAATATATCTTTTTCTATGCGAAATTTATATTTTTTCATATTTATATCAATCTTTTTTTATTTTTCTATGGGCTTGACCCTTTTCAGTTCAGCAGTCCATATTTTTATTTTATTCCCCCAAACTGGTTCATAGGTATACTTAGACCTACCAGTTTTCTATTGTTCAGAGGTCTTACATTTTAAGACTTTACTATCTAGTTTGGTGCAGCGGTACTTTTTGGAATTAACCAAATAATTAGGATATAACCAACTTAATGGTTCAGCAGCCCTTTGGGAACTATTTTTTCAAGTTTTTTTTCATCAATCCATTGATTTAAATACTTACCATGGTCTTGATTTATTATCCTTCCTCAAAGAGGTTCTTGATGGAGTAAGCGTTCTTTGCTGTCTTGGTGATAATCTCAAACGGACTGGATCACAATTCATCCAACTTGTTTCTTCTCCCAAAACCATGTGTATTGAAATAGGCAAATCTTTCGCCTATTTGGTATTCTAATAAGGCCACTCAGTTCTTATCATCCGTCATTTTTGCTCAAATAAATTCCTAAAAGTCATATAAGTTCTTGTGACTAAATTTGATAGGATATTCATCAATCAGTTCAGGTACTGCTCAGCACTCATACCTGATGCTGTTTCCACCACTTAATCCAAAATTGGTGGCAACGCGACCTTCCTTTCATATAGCAACTCAAATAGCA
Source organism: Massospora cicadina (assembly GCA_022478985.1). NCBI lineage: Eukaryota > Fungi > Entomophthoromycota > Entomophthoromycetes > Entomophthorales > Entomophthoraceae > Massospora > Massospora cicadina. The sequence goes on from JAKSZP010017320.1 coordinate 22,480, forward strand.
TTTCCCCATCGCCATAAGATATCTTATATTGTGGGTGAACATCACCAAACTAAGGTACATTCCACGTGGAAGTTTTTTCTGCAACCATATTACTCAACGTCATGGCCAGAGTCCCATTGACTACTTCTACCAGTCCGTTTGTCTCGGGCCAAAAGGGTACAGACATGACTCCTCAGATCCCCATTACTTGATTAGATCATGGGATCACATGAGATGTGGAATTTGTTCCATTGTCACTCAGAAGGACCTGGAGGCATCCATCTAAGTATACTTTTTGATCTAGGACTAACTTCGCAGTGCTGTTAGTGTCTACTTTTGCCAGTGCCTTTGTCTTGACCCATCTTGTTAGATGGTTGATCACAACTATGATGTACTTGACTCCCCTTGTGCTCATCATCACCAGTCCCATCACGTTGATGAACATCGTATTCCAAGCAAACCCAGGGTGGGCAGTCAGTATTCAGTCATATTCTTATGTGGCTTGTGTGACTGGCACTCCACACAGCAAGCCAGATAGTCCACAACATCAAGGTTGATGGACTCCCAGTAGTATTACTGGCAAATATGATCAATTGTTTTTCTCAGATTTCTGTGCCTGACAACCTTATGAGCAGCTTGAACAATAGCCAATCATTCCAATGGCTTTAGGAATAGTAATCGCTTCCCATTGATCATCTTGAAAACTTGTCCATCCATAATCTTAGTGTTTCCATTGCTTTTCAAAGCGCACCTTAGACTTCTCAGGGCTCTTTCCTGATTTCTCCATCAACCATTCTATGGAATAGCTCATATGCCTACTGGTATACCACATGGACCATTGGTAACCACGATAAGCCATCTGCGCTGATGAGAAGCCGCAGCTTGGTGGACTATCTCTTAATCATAAGCCTGTAACTTTAGTGCCCATCAGGCCAGTCATCCTTCTGGTTCTCATAAATTATGCAGCCAATGCCACGAGGAGTGGTCCATCACCACTTTGAAGTGCATTCCATAGATATACACCCAAAACTTTTTCAGGCGTAAACGATCACAAGACATTCACGCTCAGTTATGGTGTAATTCCTCTAAGCAGTTGAGGGTATCTTGCTCACATACGCCACCAGAAGTTTATCCCCAAGTTCATCTACTTGTCTCAATATGGCACCAATCGCCATCAACAAAGCATCAGTTTGTATTATAGATTTTCAAACAAAATTCAGATTTTAGTAATTGGAGAATCCATTAAGTACTGGCTTAAATCATTGAAGACCTCTGGGCCTCTTCAATCCAAATGAATCCTTTTTTGGATACTTCAACAAATGGAAGAGGGTCTCAGCAATTCTTGCAAAATCCCGAATGAACCTTCTATAGTATCTGACCATTTTAAGGAACACTTGGATATCTCAGATAATCTTTGCCACAGCCATTCACTCTATGGCTTCGATCTTCTGGGCTTGCAGTTGCAATCCACTCAAATTGATTTCAAATCCCAGATATTCTAACTCTTTCATGAAGAAGTGACACTTTCTTGGCTTAATCTTCAGGTTGGCTGCGGATAGTCTCTTAAAAATTTCCTCCAAGTGCTGCAAATGGTCAGTAAAAGTTCTACTGAACATTTATATCGTCCAATTACACCAGAATGCATGACAACTTCAATTAATTTAGTATTGCGTCCCTGGCTCTCTGAAACGTCGCAGGTGTATTGCGCAGGCCCTAGGGCATCCTCATCAGTTTATAAAGTCCCTGCGCAGGGATAATTTCACATTTCTCTTGGTTTTATTTAGAAAATCAATTTTCCAATATCCTGAAATAGATCCATTGCGGAGAAATACTTTGCTTCACTAAATCAATCTAGCACATTATTGATGCTTGGTAGTGGGTACAAATCCCTCTTTGTAATCTTATTCAACTTCTGATAATTGATCACCATCCAATAAGGGCCATCCTTCTTCTTTATAATGAGGATAGGGCTCACCCAGGGAATTGATGACAAACTAGAAGCCCATGCTTCACTAGTTTGCTGATTTCTTCCTCTACTACCACTTTGGCCGCCTTTGACTATCAAATCAGTCTTATCCTGATCTGGCAAATTTTCCCTGTGTCAACTTTGTGGATCACATCTCTCACGCATTTAAATTGTAATTGTCCTGGGTGAATACTTCCCAATACTTGTCAAATAATTTGAGCATCTCCTCCTGCTGTCTACCCATCAGATCAGCGAGTTGTCATTGATCAACCAATAGCTTGATACTCTTAGTTACCCCTGCCAGCAATCATATCTCATTGTAGGTCCAAAAATCATGGACCAATGAAAGAGATAATTAATTTAAAATTTTTTTCATCTTATTTTTTGTATTTTTTTTGCAATGGGACGTTTAACCTACAATTAGGTTCAGAGGTCCTTATTTCCTCTTCATCCAAACTGGTTCCTGGGATTAATCCGACCTACCAGTTTTAATGGTTTGAAATCTTATTCTCTTAAGATTTAATCATCTATTTGGTTCAGTGGTCCTCTTTTAGTATTTGACCAAAATCTCAGGACATAACTATTTAATGGTTCAGTGGTCCTCTGGGAGCATTGCAATTATTTTCTTTTAGGTCCAATACTTCTAATCTTTAGAATTACCTTATTCACTATATGACCAGTAGTGCTGTTTCTTCATGTATAGGGCAACACTTGATGACTTTGACAATACTTGTAAATGTTTCCATTCATTAGGCCTTCAATCCTGACTTGTCATTCGTCCAAAAGGTCCTAATTTTATTTCATATTTCAGCAACTGATACTTGAGACTTTGTATCTCCCACAAGTGTATTCCTCATTAGTCAATAGTTACATTTGATTGTTTGATCATTTTCTTAAAAAATCTTTTCTTGGCATTCGTTGCATTCAAAACATTTGAAGTAAATCCACTGATGGCTTTGGAATGATCCCCTGATAACTCATTTTTGATTTAGTAAAGTTAACTTCATCCAATTTCGTCAGGAATTGAAGATCAATTACAGAAATTTCTGCCTCACTTAATAATACCTTGAAGTCAAGCAATTCTCTCCACTCTCATGGATCAATCACTTCCTTTTTGACCTCTTACTCTTAATTGGTATTGCAATTAAAACAATGAATTGATTACTTTCCATATCAATTCCTCCAATGTCTCATCTAGTGTCTCATTTAAACGTCTTGCTTCTCAGGACTATTTCAAGTGGACCAATTTCAACCCAAGTTGGCCCTGCTGATCCTGGAAATATTTCAAGAGGAACCAATTTCAACCCAAGTTGGCTTGCTTAAAATCTTTATCTTATGTAGATATTGGGTGGAACAGGTTTTCTTGCAGCACTAGACAATTCCATATCTAGGCTGCAAGTCCTAGACCCAAATATTGAGTATCTTCTGTGATTGGCTTCACTAGTCGCTCCACTTCTGAGCTGGGTGAACGCAATTGAACGTAAACCACAATAAGTTCAGTCTTAAATGATGTTACTTTCCTTACTAACTTATTGCCAAAAATTAGAAGCATCTTCATATGACACTACATCCGCGTATATTCTCAACTACACCCCTGTAGCGAGCACCAATTATTAAAATTTATAGGGTTCTTGATTATTCTCGGCTGATAACCCTAAATTAATTAATTTCACAGGTTCATGTTGAGCAATTCTCCACGTTCTATGATATTAAGATGAATTTGTTTGATAATAGTATGGAGACCATTATCTGTAGTTAAATAAAGTGCTAGTAATGGGTCCAACGCTTGACCAGTATTTCCCCTTGAAATACTTAGGATTTCCTCAAAAAGGATTTATTCCCTTATACCACCTAACTCAATCTAAGCTCAGATGTTCGTTTACAGCTTTTCTCTGGTGACACACAGTCAGCAGCAATTCCCAATTCAGTTCAGCTTCTCTTCTCTGTGTCCACTCTCAGATCCTTACTCTTTATCCTAGAGAGCCTCCCAATCAAAGCACACATCAATACTCTCTTTAGGAAGGAATAGAACTCGGAATGGATTATGGTATTATATCTTCTGGTAAAAAGTTACCATGTATTATTCTAATTACTAGTTAGAGTCATATTTATTAAGTGAATCCTTAGGGGAATTCATATTGGGAATTCGGTGCTCAACCCTCAGTTGGCACCTCATCAATAAAAACGGCAGCCATTGCCATTGAATTACCTATCAGCGTCTCATCAGCTATGGTATTCTCAATCCTTGCTAGGATTCCATCATTGGACATCCTCAAGAACTAAGATGGAAAGAATTAGAAAATGTGTCCCTAACGTTTTCCTCTCAATTTCCAGCAAACCAAACATATTTGCAAGCGACCTGCTTAGGTAATAAGAATTGTTACCCACTAAGGCAGGTCACAAACCAACAGATCAATTTGCTTGTTGCAAGAGGCAACATTAGCCTTACAACTTTGTACTTAAATTCCAAATTGGTTGATGAAACCTGAATGAGCCCAATTGGTACACCTAATAGTTAATCATTGATCAACTATCAGATGCCCCTATTTTGTTGGCAACTCCGCCCAATTAGATTCTAAGCATTCACCAAGATTGATTCAATGGATCTGGCCCAGGAAAATTATTTAAAATCCCCCAAGTATTGTTAACAAAAATTAATGTTAACTGATATCTAATTCACTTTGCTATAGGTAATTATCCCCTAGCAAACCTGGTAATCTAGTCAGCTGGGAATATGGGCAAAAATCTCAGGAACCCAATTAAAATATATAAAACTTATATACTTATTAAAACAAATTCACTGATGTACTGATGTATTGACTGACTAACAACTGAAACCTTTGAGTCTGATAGATTAATCTATTTGGGTAAGTGGGTGAGAATTTGTTTATCATATCAAATCTGAAACTATTGAGTCTGATAGGTTCAATATATTAGGTAAGTGGTGAGAATTGGCAAATATTATTTCATAATTCACCAAATAGCTCAACTGAAACTAATAAAGCTTGATAAGCTCAATCTAATTGGGTGAGTGGGTAATATTAGCGAATATTATCAAATAATACACCAAATTGTTCACCAAAAACTAAGTAAAAATCAGTTTTAGAGCTTCAAGTAATTATTATATGTTAAAAAGTAAATTTAGAATACACAGCTCACCAGCCATGAGGGCAACATCAAAGCTGTTAGTCCAAGTGGCTCAAGCATTTTGCTGGCACAGCCTTTAGGATTTTAATGTGAGCTCATAAATAAATCTGACCAACGCCAGGTAAGCTCCGCTATTAGTAACGTATGCTTTATCTTTTCTTTCTTTTCCATTTAACCGAACTGAACCACAGCAACTCGTGGCTTGGTACATCTATTAAAGACTAAACTAATTCTGATTATAAGTTTGTATACTTATAGAAGGTGTAAGCAGAAAGCTCACTTATTTGGTAGCAAAAAATAATATAGACAAAGTTTTAGTTAAACCTCTTTTTGAAATACCAAAAAGTACAACCTCAATCTAAACTCACATTACAAGGGAGGCCAAATAACCTAAATCAGCTTAAGAAATGAGAAACCCCACATCTTTTTTGACTTTTACTTAACCCCTGCCTTTCATAAATTTAGGATCAAGATGTCAATTAATTGTTACTAGTATACAATACCTATTTGTTGTCCATTTATCTATACAATGAACTATCTCTATATAAATAAATCTATAAGGGGATCTACATCTGTCCGTGATAAACTCAGTTTCTACTGAAGCAATTTAAAAACGACTTTGTACGCCCATAGCAGCGTGATAGCAAAACATAATCCACCAATGACTTGAAACTAAATAACATACTTTACTTAGAAGAAAAAATACTAACAATAAAAGTATTTTCTATTAATTTATTCTCTCACCTAAGTGTTTCTTTAAAATTTGAAAGTGAAACTAAATGAGAATTAAGAGAGAGCACCTTAATACTTTGCATATTACTGCATCAATAAAGAAGTCTGCCTGCAACTTTGTTAGCGCATAAGATACATTAGGGAATACCACCTGTCAGTGCCCAGATTATGGAAATGTCCTACCTGCTGCAACATAATTAATTTAAGAAATAAAGTACTCCACAGTATATACTTAATTTCTGACAGAGGACTTTCTGCCAAAATATATCTTCAGAGCTATTGAAAATAATTTTACAAATGATCTTATGACTCAGCATCCACTCAAGCAATTGATTCAGGCAAAATTTAATATCTTGATTGACTTTGTAGATACAAACATATTCTTTTGAATCCATCAACCATATGGAATAAAAGGCAGACATTGCTGTGGTAAGAACCAGCACTCACTGCACTAAAAAATCTTCTGTAAAAAACTATCTAAAATCAATATAAAAGGCTATAAATTCCATGTCTGGAATAGCTCAATAATTCTGAGAATAGCATTAAGATTTTACTGTAAGAACACCTCTACCATGGAAGCAAACCCTGAATATTCCATACTCATGAGGGGGCCTTCCCACATTAGCCTTATCAAAGAAAGTTTAGTGTGGGATGAGGGTAATTCTCAAAGCTCTACTGGGAACTTCCCCTGCCAATTGATTGCAACTTTCTGATAATCAGCATGTTGGGCTGAAATTCTAATAAAATTACCATCACCTCCAGTTCTAAATCTGAATCAGTAGATATCAAGAGCAATTGGTGAAGAAACTAAAAGTTTTGGAAAATGGGTCTGAAAATGCTGACACAACCTAGCAAATATCTTACTATGTTGCCCACAATGCACTCATAAAAAACACTCCTGTCCAAAAAATAAGCTCACACATAGAGGCATCACTTATTATGACATCATATTGTAAGAAGTATTGCAATAACATACTCCATAGCCATTCAATGGTTTTTGAAAGCAATGACCCCTGCAACAGCCAACATATGACATAAACAAAAGGTTTTTCTAGCATTTCAAAATATATGTTTTAATACTAAGATTTCAATTAAAAGAGACATTTTTCAAGTTATTTTGTATTCATACCAAGGATGCTATCAAATAAGTGAAGCTGCCTTGTAACCACTATATAGTGGATGCAGCTGTCTACAAAAACCTCATGCTCACCAACGATGAATCCTGATTTAAAGCTGTCATTGATCCCCATAACGCCATGAAATACAAGATGGGTATTTCTATCATAACGGTGCCTTCTATTAAAAGCTTGATATTATCAATAAAATCCTAATGTATAGTAAGCACTTCCTTAACGCTTCTATTACTCTAGAATGGGTGCATCATATCATCTCTGATAACATGGTTATCTAATGGTGCAACACCACTTTCTCCCCAGGGAGAGTCTGCCATAAAATCTAGCCAGTTTTATGGCTACTAAAGCCTTACAATGGTTGTATAAAAGCATCCTGCCTGCTACAGTATCCAACCTTTCTTTAACTAGCCGGAAAAAGGTGAAGGCAGTGGAGTGGGGGCCCTTTGAGAACTTGACATTGGAATATGTCATCATCTGGAGCATAAATGTCTTCACCCCCCTCAAAATTGAAATTTTGGATTTGTAAAAGATCCAGTATCAACTTGTTCATGACAGGTATGACCTAGGTGTTACCAAATATATCCATAAAACATTTTGTGGATGCCTTTACCCCTGAACGAATAGGTAGTCTGGAGGGATAACATTGTCTGGATGAAGCAATTAACTGGAATGCGTTAAGTTTATCACTGAAACCACCCAACACTATATCAAGCATGAAATCTTGTATAAGGCAGAAGCAGTGATGCACAGGGTTACGACCCCAACCTCAAGTGTCTGGTTGTAGACTAGAATCCAATTTGAAGTAATCCAGGATTGGAAACAGTTTCTCCTAAAATCCTCCCTTGCAATCCCCTATGTTACCAAAGCTTCACCCTATCAAAATCTTTCCAGTGGTGTGAGGCAGACACTTGCCAAATTTGCATTCTTATCAATCACCACAGATTAGAACAACTAGCCATTAAAGATAGGATTTAATGAAACTTGATCACCTTGACATCCTTTAACTTTAACTCCACTTGGGTTACAGCCATAAAGTTGCCCTATACTGCTATTGCCTTGGATTTTCCCCTGCCAAGATTTAAGGATGGAATAGTTTAGAAATTGTAGTGGCATTATTCTGCAATGTCAGCAAACACAGCATTAATATGCATCAAGTGTAGGCTTTCCTGAGCCTCAGTTTCAGCATCAACAACCTATAAGTTGGATCTTAAAGGAATATGACACTGCTAAGCCCCCATAGTATTTAAATAGAACTGTATAGAGAAGTAACCATCCAACGCAAGTAGACATTATGGGAAAACTCTAGAGCTATAAAAATTTTATCCGCTCCTATGTTAGTGGCCAATATTCTCAACCAATTAACCGTAAAGTCATACCTATAGGATTCCATATGCAACCACCTCCGGTTGTCAATGAGAAGAAATAGTTGGACTTGATCATGACCATTTTACAGGTAGCTGAAAAATGGCCTGTCCGGAAGTGATTACAATCACCACTGGGTGCCTGAATGCAGCTATATAGATATTTCTATTTCTGGCAAACTCAAACTGAAGAAACTCCGATAGGTAGGAAATAAATTCAAGGATAACTACCTGAAAATGGAGCCATCTCTTTACACAAACCAAAATTTTGTAATAAACTTTTACAACATATTAAAAAAATGAAAATGTGAATGGGTCCATGAGGTAATATACATGGGCTATTGCAATACAATGAGGTTCACAGATTCTTTTAACTGTTGGCAAATACATTGCCAAGTGCCTTTACCCTTAAACATTGAAGGCGCTCTAAAAGTCGGATCCCTTAAGGAAGGCTAATAAATTACCCTAAACTTACTTATCCGCATTCTGAGCTCACCTGAACTTCCTATATCAAACAATATGATGTTAAGAATGTGTGCCAATTCTGCAATCAAAAATGGATATACAATGGATCAGTTTTATCATTAAAAAAGGGAAAATTGCCCTGCAATTACAATTATGATCTCATTTTTGGGATCACAAAAGTTGGATCAAAAAACTTCATACAGCCCAAGGCTAAGGATTGGCTTCCATGCAAACTCACAAAGGGCACAGATATGAAATAACAACAGTAGAAGCTTTATACAACTCATAAGGAGGCTAAGAGTCCAAGGCTGTGATGCGTGTGGAGGCCAAAGACAAACATTTTAACATTTCAAACCTGGATACATAAAAATGGACTTGGGTATAAACTAAAAAACTTGCAATGCCCCACCCAGACCAAGCGGAGTGGCAAAAAAGGAGGAGAAACGCTGGCTGAAATTTGAACAAAAAATTGCCCAAAATACCTACAAGGCAAATGTTACCATAAAAGTGGCAATGAACGTCAAAACCCCTCTTCCAGAAAGCTATCTCTTGGCAAAAGACCTGCTATAAACCCCTCATCTGGAAATCAGCCAAATCTCAATCCATCAATCATTCAAGCTCAAAATATTGCATTAAAGCAAAACACCTAATCCAATTATAAAACAACCAGCGACTCTGAGAGTTTCTTAAAGTCTGATGCCAAGACAACAACATACTCTTTACTCCAAAGGATAAACCAAAGTTTATGCTTAAACCATGTCCCGTTTAATCAATAAAGAAACAGGGATGGAAACAGAGATCCTAGCGTTCAAAATGACTGACAAAAAATAACTGTTCAAATTAGATGCCCTCATTATTGTCAGCTACCCCTTGCCTGGCCTTAGCGCCCAATGCCACCAAAAACTAACCTCCATTAGAGATTAAATCCATAATACAGACAAACCTCATTCCTTTGGTTTGGGAAGTTGTGAACGATTTTTGCAACAAATTATAGATGGATGGCTAGCATTAAGATCAGGGCGAGGATGATCTACTACTTAAAAATCAAAAAATACAAACATTGATTTATTTTTTGGAATCAAAAGCCTATATCCAGAAACAACTGGTTAAAAAACTCAAGTTTAAACACAAGTAATCACCAATGGGCACTAAAACTGGTCGCTAAGTGCTATAGACAGATCATGTCACAATTGTGGCTGTTGTAAAATTGGCAGTATACGAAGGATACACTGATGGGTTTTTGGAACAGGGTTTGACCCACTGAGCAGCTAGGATCAACAATGTGAGGATCGTTGTCCTGAAAATAAAATAATAGACTTATAAAATAAATATGGAGCACTTGCTCCCACAACTCTTCTTTATTAAGATTTTATTATAGCTGATCCCCGCTGTTTTGCTAACTCTCCACTATCAAAAACATAACCTCCCTTGATCATCTCATCCTGCTTATATCATAACAATTTTGGACGATATTACCTACATGGCTTAGTAACTCAATCTGCTGTATCTCATTGGTTACATCAATTCTTCATTCATTAATCTCACAACGCCCAATATGAGGCGATTTACCAACAATCCAGTATTGCCTAATTTCAAGGCGCTCAAAGTACCATTAATCATATCAATCTCAGCGGATTCATCTGTCCCACCCTCACAACTAAGGGCTTATTGTCCAGTCATATTAGAATTGTGACATTACCCCCTCCTTGACTGGAAAATAAGGCTCCTATTGCTTATATGCCTGAAGGAACTTTGCATGCACTTGGTTGATGATCTGACCGCTAGTGGGGTCCTTGATAGTATATGCATCTATGTCTGTCTCTTCAATGACTTCAAATGGTCTGATCCAGATATTGGCCAGCTTGTGTTTTCAGCCATTCCCATGTTGATCATGGAATAATACCATGTCTCCATCCTTAAACTGTGCTAGGGCACTCTGCAATTATGATCAACAGCCTGGCTTTTAATTCTCTTAGCTAAGGTGAATGAATACGCTTTGGTTTGCAATTTAATCAGTGTGTTCATTTTATGGTCAAATAGCATTGCAGATCCATTCCGCTAGTGTCCTCTACACAGGCATATAGGAGCGCAGGCAACGCGGGACGCCGTCCATACAGCAATTGGAATGGGCTTTTTTCTGTGGCAGAATGGTAGCTAATGTTGAAGACAAACACCGCGGTGGAAAGGAGGGTACTCCAATTGGAGGGCCTATCAGTAACCAACTTCCAGAGGATGTTCACCAGAGTGCCACTAGCCCGTTCAACCATTCCGTTGGACTCAGGGTGATATGGAGTTGTTAGAACCCCACAGATGGCCATCAGCTCATTTAGCTTAGGTAGAATGTGCGAAGTGAAGTTTGTCCGGTTATCAGTAAGGATGAATTGGGGACAACCATGTCGCTGAATTATACACTCCATAACAAACTTGGCCACCATTAGTGCCCCCAAATCTCGTATTGATTGCGCCTCATTCCACCTGGTCAATTGCTACCAGGATGAATTTGCACCAGTTTGCCCCTGTTGGCAAGGGACCCACCACATTGATCAAAACAGTGTGCCAAGCGAAGTGCAGCTTCACTAATTGGTTTAAAGATTTCTAGCGGAACAGCTTTACCACTTGGCATTGGTGACATGAGGAGATAGTATCAAGAATATCAAAGTTCATGCTTTCCCAGTAGTATTGAGGCCACAATAATTCCATGGTTTTACACACTCCACCATGTCCAACTGCTCGGTGTGCACTCATAATAATAGTTGGGTGGGCGGAAGGTCTTGGAATATTCATGGTAGTGTCCCCTATCCGCTTATATAATTCCCCAATTTCTGAAATGTATCAGCCCTTATTCCACCCAATACCTTGATGACTGGGGGCGGTTCATCGTCATCCTTGCCACTAAGCATCTTACCAAACAGTATATCACTCAGATCTGTGGTAACTGCAATCATAGGTAATCTTGATAAACAATCAGCATTATGATGTTTTGCAGCGTGTTGGTGAAGAATTTCAAAATTGTATGGCTGCAATTTAAGAGCCCATCAAGCTAGACTTTCCGGTTCTTTCAGATTTTGTAACCAGCATAACGAGGCATGATCCATTACAACTTTGAATTTCACCTCATGCAAATACACCCAAAATTGCTTATAGGTGTAGATCACCACCAAGAACTCCCTCTCAGTCACAGTGTAATTGCGTTCATGGCTGTTCATACTGCGACTAAATTATGCTACAGGGTGCTCTTCTCCTTTCTCATCCTTTTGGGATATGACTGCCCCTACAGCGGAAAGGGATGCATTCATCTAAACAATGAACTCTTTTTTGAAATTGAAATAGCGTAACACTGGCACACTATATAAAGCCATTTGAAGTGTATTGAAAGCACGTTGCTGAAGTTCTGCCCATTCAAATGTAGTGTCCAACCTTAATAACTCAAAAAGTGGGCCCCCAATACAGCTGAAGTTAGGGATGAAGCTCCGGTAATATCTGACCATTCCCAAAAAGACCTGTATATCCCACTTACTGGTGGGTGGAGTCATTTTTCGAATAGCTTCCACTTTGGCTGGTTGAGGTCTCAGCCTGGTGGCATCAACCACAAACCCACAGGTACTCCAGCTGGTCTTTAAAGAAGTGGCATTTCTGGGGTTTAATCTTGACGTTGGCCTCAGCGAGCCAGTGGAATACAGCTTCTAAATGGTTGAGGTGTTCGGTGAAGGTTCAGGAGAAAACATTGATGTTGTCAAGGTATACCAGGACACATGACAGTTTTAGGTCCCCCAGAATAGTACCCATAGTTCGTTGAAACGTAGCTGGGGCGTTACACAGCCCTTGCAGCATCTGAGTTGGTTAAAAAGACCTTTAGATGTGATTACCACGCACTTCTCCTGCTCCACCAGTGGCAACTCGATTTGCCAATAACCCAAGATCAGGTACATAGCTGAGAAGAACTGAGCTCCTCCTAGACGATTTAAAGCGTCATCAATCAGTGGTAAGGGATATGAGTCCTTTTTAGTGATGCTGTTGAGCTTTTGGTAGTCAATTACTACATGGTTGGTGCTGTCCTTTTTTTAACAATCAAAACAGGTGAAGCCCATGGACTCTTTGACGGTTCAAGCATCACCTTGCGCTAATAGCTTGTCAAAATCATCAGTTACTACTTCTTCCATCATCCTTGATTGGCGGATCAGCCTTGACCTGATGGGTGGATGATCTCCAGTGTCCAGCCTATGAACCACCCCCGCGCGCATCCTAAATCATGGTCGTTGACAGCAAAAATCTCTTTATATTTTTGAAATAAAGCGATTGCTCTATCCTTCTTGTTTCCAACAGCCCCATTAATTCGTCACGCGATACTACTGCCATTATATTGAGCTGCAGGTTGAAAGTCAGACCAAATTCCTCCAGTGACCCAAAGCCATGAACCAAACTAACCTCCTCAATGGGGATAAAGTGCAATTATGCCACTATTTGGTGGCGGCGGATTTGCAGTGGTAACATTTGTAAATTTGCAAGAAAAACTTTGACCTCCCCCTGCCCTGGTAATAAAATATCTGGGGCTATGTGAGGCTTAAACCGCGACTGCTGATATGGCCCAATAACTTCCCCCATAGAGTCCATCTGTAACTTCTATCCTCAAGTCTGTGTTTACTATAACTTGATGCCCAGACGGAATTGATATATGTCCAGCAGCTCGGAGCGGCAGCCCTTGATATTCATAAATCTGTTGTGGAAGAGCCCTTTTTGCCCTTTAACCAATGGTTGCGCACTAGAATTACTCCGTCACTATAAGCTATATTGATATTCCCCATATGCACAGGATCATTTGGCACTCTGCTAGAGGTGAGGTGAATTGGGATCCTCTGACCCAATATTTCAAATGTCTGGTCTGTCATATCAATAACAGCTCCATAGTGTCGCAAGAAGGCGGTTCTTAATCAGAAGATCAAAATGGCTATTCAGTAACACTATAGCAGGAGCTACCACAACAATAGACCCTAAATGCAACGGAAGCGCACCGTATGCTCCCTCAGAGACTGTGTTATCCACTCCAGCAGTTCCATATACCACCTGATGGTCCACATCCGGTTTTAATGATAATTTGGCCACCAACTTGGTGGAGACAATATTGACAGGGGCACCTGTATCTATCATGGCTTGTACATGGGTTTTAGCTACAACCAAGACACAGTAAGTACACTCGGATTAAGATGCATCTTGACGGTTTGTAACATAGACATTTATGGCATCTCTGTTTTCAAGAAAACCCACAATTCCCTCGCCAATACTGGGGTATTGTGTGCTAATAGTGTTGACTGGACTAGCGACGCTTACCGCTTGTAAGAAAGGGGCATCAGAGGATGGGTCCAACTTTTCAGGTGAAACTTGGTCAAATATCTGGCAAGCATACGGCTCAACCTGCAACTGAGACCCCTCTTCTGCCATAACTGCAGACTTCACTTGTGTCAAAATATTCACCCCTCCAACTGGCTGCTGATATAAAACTGACTCATTGTGCAAGGAAACTTCCGCTGAATAATCTAATTTAAGTTCAGGTGAGACATCTTGGTTTGGTATAGTGGAGATAGAGAGTCCCTTCTCTACTCCACTCTGACCTTTCCCTGGCCGTACTGTTCCAGCTTTACACAAGAGACCAGTTGGTTAGGGCACCATCGGGCCATATGCCCCTTATGAATGCATCTAAAACAGCCAACCCCATAAGGCTTACAGCCCTGATTAATGCGATGCAAATCATGATGAGAGTTAAACTGGAAGTGATCAGCATAAACAGGTCTAGGGCGATAGTTGGCCCAGGGATGACAAGCAGGAATGACCGGATGTTTAACTGCTACAGATAACTTGGTAAATTCTTTTGGACTTCTAGTGTTCCCCAAATATGATGATTCAGCAGTTGCAGCAGAAGGCACTACTTGGCATTAGGTGGAGGGAAGTTTGCTGATATACGGTGCAAAAACTAAACAAGGTTAAGCAAAGGTACATCTTCATCCAACAGGGTGGCCATAACATTATGTAATTCATGGTATGGCTTCACAGCAGAAGTCATCGCAATACTTTTTTCTGCTTCAGATAAAGCTCCAGCCCCAATTAGCACGTGAGCTTCCGCCATAAATCACTTAGCAAACGCGGTAAGGGTTTCATTCCGCTGAAACTTAATTGTTAAAAATTCAGCCTTCTGCTGTGACATCTTTGCAGTTCCACTGAACAACCGCAGCACCGTGGCTTTGACTTCTTGGTATATCAGGGAGCTGCTTGGAAGATAACAGACGACTTGATCAGCACTTCTGACATCCAAGGAAGAAATCAACAGTTTTTCTCTTTGTTAATCTGAGACTCCTTCAGTTGCAATCTCAAATCGCTTTAAGTATCCATAAATATTCCCTTTGCGATCAAATGGGTGAAGCTTATTGCAGTGAACTTCCTGGAGCAGCTCATCTTGTTTTTTAAGCACAGCATCCAACGACAGTTTTAGCCCCACATAGGTAACTTGAAGCAACACAGCTGGTAACTGAGTTTTTATCATATTATAAGTGATCAATGAGCCCCCTGTAGTAAGCACCACTGTTGTAAAATCAGCAGTATATGAAGGATACACTGATGGGTTTTTGGAACAGGGTTTGACCCACTGAGCAGCTAGGATCAACAATGTGAGGATCATTGTCCTGAAAATAAAATAATAGAAATATAAAATAAATAAGGAGCACTTGCTCCCACAACTCTTCTTTATTAAGATTTTATTATAGCTGATCCCCGCTGTTTTGCTAACTATCCACTATCAAAAACTTAACCTCCCTTGATCATCTAATCCTGCTTATATTGTAACAATTTTGGTAGATACTACCTACACGGCTTAGTAACTCAATTTGCTGTATCTCATTGGTTACATCAATTCTTCATTTGTTAATCTCACAACGCCCAATTTGAGGCGATTTACCAACAATTTAGTATCGCCTAATTTTGAGGCACTCAAAAATACCATTAATTGTATCAATCTTGGCGGATTCATCCATCCCACCATCACAACTAAGGGCTTATCGTCCAGTCATATTAAAATAGCGACAGTGGCTTTACTCAGTAGCATGGAACTGAAATTTGTGGAAGAGATAAATTCCAGTTGGATCCTAGTAGACAAGGCCACCAATAGAGACGCCATTAGAAGCCTTTAGGTAATTGAGTTCTATTCATCACTGAAGCCATACAAAAAGTAAAATTTTTGAGATTTCTCTCAGAGGTTTGAACTGAGGAGGCTATGATAATAGCAGAAGACATGAACTTCTGGACAAATAAAAGCTGTGACAAGTCCTGACAAGCGCGTGATGCAACAGTTACGCTGATGTTATAATAGATTGGCCTAGTATCCTTAGTATGTGCTAGCCAATAAGACAAAGAGGATGACAACCTGGAGAGTTTTATGAGGTGGATTACAATAGAAAAGGAGAGCTAAATATTGGTTCCAAGATGGACTACGTCCTGTCATCATATGAAATAAAGCTACTGACTTCAAATAACAATGTTAACATAAACACAGAAAGTGACCACATTATTATTCAAGTAGCCATCTTTCCAAGTGAGCCCACAAAGCAGCGTGAGTGGAAGATCTTGCTATCTACGCTGAAGGTCACCTAAGGGCTGCAGACCAATGTAAAACGTTTAAGATTGAATCATCACTTTATTTGAACCAGCAACCCAGAATAAAACCCTCTAACGCTAAATGAAAATCAAGTTGAATCTAAAATAGTACCGCGTTAAATAAAAACAAAAACCTAAAAGTGAAACGCCATCATAAAACAGCTAGAATATGCCCTGGAAACCCTGAGGCTATCTTGGTGGGACAGATAGACTGTGGAGAAAATATGTTAGATTCACAAGTGGTACCAAGCTCTATTAAGCAGGCAGGATTACAGAACACCAAACAAATGCCACCTATCAGCATCAAAAGCTAGCAGGGGCAATGACAAAGTAAGCATGTCAAGGGTCGAGGAAATATAATACATGTCAAGATATATTAGGTTGAAACGCTCTAACAAAGTGTTCTTCAACCCCAAAATAAAGTGTGAATTAGAGTGCCTCCTTGGAAATTTTTTAAAATACCACAAATTTAAAAGATAAGTAACTAAATCAATCATTGGCCTGGACAATCCAGAACTAAGAAAATTATTGGCAAAAATAAGCGAACCTCAACACCAAAATTACTGTTGCAGAAGTAAAACAAGATCTAAAGGATTCACCATAAAGGCGCTGGGTCTCAACAACATGAGTGTAGAGATGCTGAATGTGATCCACAACTGCATTACGCTGGAACTCACCAAAATAGTCAGCCATTTTCTGCAAACCAGAAGACAAATTTCAGGGGCCAGAGGACCTAGATTGTGCTTCTATACAAGAAGGAAATTTTGAGAAGCTTTGGAACAGGCGCTCAATAGACCTTTTGATTTTCAAATATAAGATCTTCATGCAAATAATATCAAACCCTTATGACCATGGCACTGCACACCCTCCACAAGGCCCAGAATGGGTTCATCAAAAAACTTACTTCTGAAACAGCATCAGCTTAATTAAAACTTCATTTAGGGCAAGTAAGGTTCCAATAATGGCTAATTTATGCTTTTGGACATGGATGAGGCCTACATAGGGGTAATGTGGCCTTCCTGAATGCAACAATGCAGGAAGTTTGATATTTATAACGATTGTTAATCATGGATCATGTCACTGTGCTTGATTCTAACTGTCAAGGTTATCATTGCTTATGGCCTTATGAATGATAGTCTGATCATACAGAGCCTCTTCTAAGGTGATTTCATATTGCCAAGCCTTTTCAACATTGCCTAAACATCATTATGGTAGCAGAAGAAATGAAGCTCTGGGGAATCATCCACCCCAACTAATAGCTTATATAAATGCAGGTCTTCATTGACAACATAATTTAGGAATTAGCTCTGAAAACGACTTCTAAGGCACCAAGGAGATTCTAAGCTTCTACCAATTAGTGTCAGATGCTGTGATATATATTGAGGAGATTTCCAAAATAAAGATTTGAAACCCCATGTTAGCCCTGCCATTTGTACTGAATCCTCAATGCTCAAAACAGATGTTCTGCTACCTGTGATTATACTTTAACAGTGAATGCCTGGCATTTGAGAGATGTAACAAGACCTTCTAACCAGTATGCCAGCTAAATAGCCTACTGGAAATATACGCATGAACCTTAAAGACAGTGTATAATCAATAGATGTTTTTATTCTGTTGAAGCTCTAATGTATCTCCTATGTAGCTGCTGATAAGACAAATTCTGGAAAGCAAGACAAAGAAGCATTTTTTACACTTTCCTATGGTACAAGTTATAAAGAAGCAACAATTGTCCCTGACAACCTCTGTAAAACAAAGCTTGAAGGGGTTTAGCCTAATTGCTTTTGCAACCCACGCTCAGAGTATAAAGACCAAATCATTCCTCTTTATGGTTCAGATGCACATGCAATGCCCAGACCTTGTGTGGGACATCAAATGGGCCCAGATTCAAGACCATATGGAACCAATATCAATGCGCTCCTTTTAAGAATAGATGGTGGCCCACCAAAAGCTGCCGCCCAGTGGAAGAGCCCCTACTGATGGTGAAAGTGTACATGGGAAGTTTAGCTAGGGGACTGATTGTGACAATATCAAACTTTGAATGCCAACAAGATTAAACAGGTATTAAATTTTGCAATTCAGAAAAAAGATTAGCATTGACATGGTAGAAGCAAAATTAACTTGATAAAAATATAAAAAGGCAATACAATTTTTTATAATATCTTAACCAAATAAAGTAAGGAAACTGCTTCTGAAACCCACACTAAACCCTCCAACACAACCCCAAATTTTCAATGTATGGCTGGAGGAGGGATATGATGCAACTTTACCACAAGGAGCTGGTTTCAGGTATCAAATCCAAATTAGTGTCCTCCAACTAGCGTTCAACCACCTGCGGATCCTGCACTGGGCTATCGAGTTAGGAAATCAGAAAAGCCTGGATTGCCTTTACAAAGATTTCCTGGTGTGCACCAAACCAGAAATAGACGATGAATAGTATATTTTGGGTGTGCCATTTTCAAGTGGTAATGGTCTACAACAAGGCACCTCATATCAGGCAAACAGTAGTCGCTAAATTTTCATCTCTTGCAAAACATTTTTTGCAAAAAGTCTGCAATAACAGCTGATCAAGCACAAAGCTTTACTGTACTAGTACTTTATACAAGTATTACACTTGATAATCATAGCTAAGCAATTTAGCCATGAGCACCCCCATTACAAAACAACCTGGTCTTAATTTATTCAAAATTTTCTTTAATCAGCTCATACAAATTTGAAATTTTTGCATATAATTCCGTGGTGCTACAAAGCTTCACTTCTGGCTTCAATCCAAATTGATTGTTAGATGTGAAAAAGCAACTTTTAAGGGACCATCTAGTACTAAAAAAAAAGCAACTTTTAAAATAACACTACATTGGAAAGTAAGCCCGCCAATGCTAGAACTGTGGCTAGCAATGGCAATTGCTAACCAGGAATGGTCAGCAAAAATAGTCATTTATTTGCATCCAAACCTGTTCTCTTGAGTTGTGACAAAACTTTCATAACGCCATTCTCTCTTGCCCTTGTTTTAAATTTTATTTTAAATATAATATATATGATGTTGGTTAAAACTTTTACAATCCTTTTCCATCTGTTTTTAGTGCTTGGTATAACAATCATCAATATATCAGATTAATTTTATTATCATAAAACATTTGATATTATTATAGTATAAGTATTATATTAATTTTTTTATTAGCTTCTAAGTATTTCACTAAAAAAATTACTTAATTAAAGTAGGTACCCAAAGTAAGGTTTTCCACTTTATTATAATGATATGGCGAAATAACCAAATTTATACCCATATGCTCTTTTAACATGAATATCTATTATAACTGAGAGCTTGTTAAAGAATTGGCCATATTACTGTCATAGTGTGCCAAGCTTAAAATTTTTAGATGATTATTACTAAGTTAAGTGTATAATAAAACTAATCAAAACAGTTAGATATGCATAGATTAAATCAAATAGTATAGAGGGCCATCATTAATTTTAAATCTTAACCAACTATATCAAAGAAAAACCATCAATCTCATAATAAACTCAATATTTGTTCTGAATTAACCAAAAATTTCTAAAGAGCTCAGTCAAATGATATAAATATTCTAATTGAGTACAATATGATATTTTACATCCCTTATATAACTTTTAAATTTTTTTGAGGTATGCTGACCAGGGGACATGCATCACCAAAGATCAAAGAGCAAAATCAAAAAATAAACAAAATAAACTAAAATGCCCAAATTGAGCGGATGAAACATACACAAAACAAAAACACAACTAGGTGGGACAGCGGAGAACTGCCTAAACCACCATGGAGGAGGGAGAGGGGGATCAGGGGGACTTATCCTTAGCAGCAGCTTTCTCATACCAGAGCAGAGCATGGGTCAAAGTGGATAGCAAAGCGTAGGAGCATTGGCGATAGGCATTTGTGGGTGCTTATGAGTGGATGCTCATAGAAATTGACAGCTTTACAAATTGCGCCCATATAAAGAGAAATCTTTCTTTCTTCTTAGATGTGGATATCAGGAAAAATTTGTGAAAGTGTTAATACCGGTGTGAATAATATTGAATTTGGGATTCTACACTTTTATTGTTAAGATTTGTTTGAAGTTGTTGACTGCCTTATAAAATTTTTAAATCTCAATATTTCCCTGAAGGAAAATGGTTAAGGGGATATCTGGTCGAAGGATACCTCTTGTTAGCATCAACACTGATTTAACAATATTTTTTGCAGAGGGGACAGCAATCTGGCATGGCAGCTGCTTCAAATGCAAGCAGGTGGTCACTTCAGAGCATAATGGAGCTCATATGGGGGAATGTAACCAAAGAGTGACTGAGCGTTACAATTTTAAACTACTCAATATGGACTGTAAATGGGTCAATAAAATTGCCCAATTATTTGATTTCAGCCAATAAGCCTAAGGGTTCTGGTTGAACTGGATTGTTGAATCTGCTTAGCTTAAGAATTTAGAGGCAAACTAGGAGAAGCATGGGATTAAACCATTTTCCAAGACAGTTAGTATTTGTGGGAGCATTTGTAGCACTGTGCTGAGAAAGGAGCTTGATTGGTTGCTCAGGCGCTGCAGCAGCAATATTTGGGTAGGGGATTAAGAATGTACCACATACAAAGAATATTACAGAAATGGTGGCAGATTGGATGACAGTGGTTGTGGGCTCAGAGCTGGTGGAAGCTGCAAGAGATGTGCATTAACATTTTTGATTTGTCCAACTCAAATCAGGACGGACAGATAGTCCATCTTCTCTTGACGCAGGCCCATAACGGATGGTCAGGGGTAGACGAGGTGATGGCGGTAGGAGGAATCAACAAAAATCTTTGAAAATCAGGGCAGATTGTGGCAAACTCCCAAGGCTTAGCGTGGGTGTGGCCCATTTGGGACCACATATCTTAAGATGGGGTTAGAGCCTTAGGCTTTAAACCTTCCATAATCTCCTGGTGGAGCAGAGTGAGGGGAAGGTGGGTAGCAAACCAATGAACCAAAAAACCATAGTGGTCTTTACTTAGAGCCATCAGTGTTTGGTGGGATAGGGGTACCCAAAACTATAGGCACAATTTCCTCACTGGCAGCATCAGCTTCACAGATGAAGATGAGATTAGATTTTCCTTGTATGGGTGGAATTAAATAAGGCCTCAGGTTACATCACCACCCAGGCTAGTTCGATGAAGCTTTGTCACTTTATAAAATAATTTCCATATTTGACCCAAAGTCTATAATTAATGATGCTCTGGGGGAGCACCAGAGAGATGTGAGGCATTTCCTGGGTACGTATGAGGTGGAGGTCAAGAACATTGGGAGGAATGAACCTCTTTGAGGTTTGACAGGACTAAATGACCCAGTATAATACCTTACCACTAGATGAAAACGTGAGGAGTTTTTCCACCGTCCAACACTGGAACAGCCAGCAGGGGATCCATTGATATTGGAGTGTTACTTGCAGTGGGAGGTCAAAGTTTTAGTTTAAGATTTTTGTTTTTTAAGATTTACTTAGAAGTTTATTGAGAGAAAAGAAAGGTTTTTCTTATATATAGCTTCTTTTAAATTTTCTTAAAAGGTAAAACCAGCTTATGTTGGTTATTCTAATACATAGTTATATAGTAACAAGCTTGTTTACTTTTGGTTCATAATTAGGAGACTTATGGAACAAACTTATCTGCACATGCTGTTGATTATATGTCAACCTGATTCCTAGTTTGCAAATCAACGTTATGATAAATATAAATCTCATATAGATTTTCCTTAAATTGGTTGACTTTTCTTTCTCGTTGCAAACACTTTTGCAACCTATTCAATTCAAGACTGAATCTAGTTTGATAATCTCACAGAGGAGATTAGTCTGCGCCCATGTCAGGGAGCAGTTGGGAAAGCAAGGTAAGAGGAGCAGGTAGAAGGCCCGCGGCCTCCAACATTCAAAAACACCCCAGAGAATCCGGCGGAATTGACAAAAATCTTAAAACTGGCGGTCACGATTTCCCTGGAAATACTCTCATGGCAAGCACGATGCAACAAGTACATCAACATGCCACACTCCCAACCACTTTCATCGGTGGAATTTGGAGTCCGCGTGTATCTGGACATCCAAAAAATGGCCTTATGGGAAAAATTTTGTGAAGATGTACACAAAATTTTCCCAACCGCGGTGTACGTTGCACCTCACTCCATGTCACAGGGTTGGCTGGACCTAGGTTTCAAGAGCAAAAAAGCAGCAGACGAGGCTGCAGCAGTGTGCGTAGTGGTTGACCTCCCCAAAGGGCAACAGGTTGTCGAAACCAAATGCACCAGATGGACAAAATCAAACCAAATTTTCCTCACGTTTGACTTTTTGCCTACTACAGTAAAACGTGACATTTTGGAAAAACACCTGAAAGATGGTCTCGCCGTATATGGTGAAATATAATCTTTCAAAATGCAACGCTTCACGCTGATGCCACACCTGTGCACCAGCAAAGCCATTGCAGTTCTGACCCCAACTGAGGAATCGCGAAGGACCTAACCCAGATCCCGCACTTCACTTTTATTGATATCGCAGGGCATACCACCCACCCATTCTGGGTGACCGTGGACAGCGCGCCCCCCATTTGCACCCACTGTGACGCGTTCAGCCACAAGGCACATGCATGCCCTATCAAGGAGGGCGTCACATTCCAAGAGCACCCCTCAGTGGCCATTGCCAGCGGAGAGGTGCACTACGAACCAACCACAAGCATCAAGGAGGCTTTCCTGTGGGGAGCACAAGGCTGCTACCTATTGGTAAAGCCTATCTCCCCGCAAGAACGAAAGAAGGCTAAGCAGGCCCATAGGGCCGCGGCCAAGGAAATGGCCAAGGCTACCACCGCTATCCCACACTCACAACGCCAGGAGGACATGGAAACCTTTGCGGCGGAAGCAACTCGGGAATCCATCAACTAATCAGATTGGGAAGCCCATGCCGAGCAATCCACTCAATCTGAGGATCTAATGGGGGACTCGATCTCACCCAATTGTTGCACCCAAGCTCCAGTCAAAACTGACTTGGGACCTATCCCAACTGAAAATTTTTTTGACCCGCTCAATAGTGCACCGAACTCATCCGCACCGCAAAAAATTCGTCCGCCGTCGGGAAAAAAAAAAAGTGAAGGCCAAAGCCAACGCGACTCTTTCCACAAAAATCAACAAAAACTCCAATAGCGTTACTGCTAACACCTGTGCTGCTGTGAAAGCCCGTGGGGACCTAGAAGAGGCTGGTGAGCCTGGGAGCCCACCCCCTCGCACCTAAGGTGTGAGGGGGAAACCTTCACTCTAGGGACATTGAATATGGCTGGACTCAAGCCCTACCCATCCCAGGCTAGGAAACTGCGTTTTTTACAACACAATTTACCCATGGATATCCTGGCCATCCAGGAATCCCACTGTCCATGAGGTTCCGAGGAAACTTGGAAAACAATGCTCCTCCCATCCCTATCCTTTTGGTTGAAGCACTGTGGGGTACTAATTTAAAATTTTTTTCAAATTTGTATCCTCAGAAACATAATTAAATGGCTGAGTGCTCATCGTCACCTTCTCGTGGGCTGACTTAGCACATGCAATCATCAATATCTATGCCTCAAATGGTGCACTCGAGTGTCAGGAATTTTTCTTGTCAGTCAAACCCTCCCGCTACCCCCTGATTCTTTCTTAGTTGGTGACATGAACTGTTGGCTAACCTCACTAATGGACCGGTAGCCTCCATCACCCCACGCCCCACAGTGTCACGTTGAACTACGCGTTCTAAAGGCCACCCTTGGATTAATGGATGCACTGCTGCAACATGCCCCGCTGCTCAAAAACATGATGCGTCCCCACGTCCACAATGGCCAATTAAGGTCCATGACCCGCATAGACCTTATTGAAATGCTGGCAAAATTCCAACCCCACATCTCCCACTTCAAAACAACAAAAATGGAATTCTCCAACCACTGACTGGTCTCGATAACATACCACCTACCTGTCACAGTTGCTAAGGCCCTACATTGGTGCAAAATCTACCCCCCAAGCTCGCGTTGCCAGGATTTTCCACGTGGGTGGAAGAGGCAACTTTGGCAAAAAAGTTTGCTGCACCGTTTTGCGCGGACCCCATTTCCACATGGGCAACTTTCAAAGAGGACACCATCTGTTACTCTCACCATCTCTCCTCCAGATGCTCACAAGCCACATCAGCGGTTATCTCGCGCATTCTGGCAGAACTGGCACACTTGGAGTCCAACATTCCAGCTAAAGGATACAGCCCTGCATGGGGCCAGAAGTGGGAGCAGGCAGCCACCCACCTCAACGCACTCAAAAGGCAACACAAACATCAGGTTTGTGTTCAATACAGGGCCACACGCATCACAAAAGGCGACAAGTGCACCGCATATTTCTTTAAAAAAAATTTTGCACCACGCCAGAGCGTGGCCTGCACACAGGTGTGAAGATCGAATAATTCTATTGTGGATACACTGGTCAAAGTGGCAATCGAAACACAAAATATTACTCTGAGTTGTACCTAGCCAAACCAATTCAGCCAGCTGAAGTGGTGGAATTTCTCACCTGAGCTCATATCTGCACCATTTTCTGATACCCAGAAATAATGAATTTAATTACTCCAAATGAATCATGGACAGCCATTTGCGGTGCGCCAAACCAAAAATGCCCAGGCCCAGATGGCATTCCATATGAGTTCTACAAAAAATATTTCAAATATATATCCCCACTTCTGCTTGCCTCACTCAACCAAAGCCTGTTGGAAACGCGCCTCCTACCAGGAAGACATGAGGCCTTTACTGTCACTCTATTCAAGAAAGGGGATAAGCTTGACTTAGCCAACTGGCGCCCCATTTCTCTAACAAACACAGACACCAAAATTTTAACAAAAATCATGGCTAACCGTTTAGGGACTGTAGCATCTGCCACCATCTCCCCAGAACAATTTGGTTTCATCCCCAGAAGGTCGATTTGGGATAACGTGCACTCTGTGGCTAATGTATGTCAGTCCACAGCCTATGGGACACTTGTATTCTTGGACCAACAAAAGGCCTATGATAGAGTAAACTGGGAATACCTAAGGGCCTGCCTCCATCAATTCCGCCTACCCCCTCGCTTCATCAACTGGGTGATGCTGCTCACAGAATCTGCAACAATGGCAGTGTGTGTCCCTGGCTTCCTAACGGAAGTAGTCCGCCCTCAAAGGGGCTTGCGACAAGGGGACCCCCTCAGCCCACTCTTATAAAACTTCAGCCTTGACCACTAAAGCGAAATGTGAATGCCCAACTCACTGGGGTCCATGTGCCAGGCCAAGCCCCAGTCAAGATATTGGCGTTCACAGATGATTGTGTGGTTGAGGTGTCTAATAACAAAGATGCACGCGCGCTTGAAGCTCTCATCCAGGAATATTCCCGGGTAAGAAACGCGGCACTGAACACCTCCAAAACCGAAATCATCCTCCTTGGTTGGTTTCAGAACTGCTGGGCCCCAGCAATTAGTTCCCAACCTGGCCCATCTGCCCGCCCACGTCCACGCCTAAAAACTCAACACACACCACTCCACTGGTGCTCCCCTTCATGCCATGTCCTACCATAGGACCGGTGCGCCATCTGGGCGTGTGGATGGAGGCAGGCAGATACGCGTCAGCAGTAATGGAGTGCCATATTCTGGACAACGTGACAAAGAGAATCGCCTCTCTCAGAGCCCACCCTACTTCCCTTACTGGCAGGGTCGTTTTAGCCAACTCTATGCTCCTATCCAAAGTCTGGTTCGGAGCCCACGCCATTCCCTTCTCCCCAAGCTTCTTCAAATCCTTGTATGCCTTGCTGCAAGGATGGCATTGGTCAGGCCGCCCTCCACCAGTGTGGCTATAGGTCATGTTTGGCCCGCATCATCATGGTGGCATGGGCCTGCTTGACTTCAAAGCCCATGCTGCCAAGATCCTGGGCACTTAGATCGCGGCCATCACCGCTCCTACACTCCCATCCCAACACTGGTCCCGTGCAGCCCGCTCCAACTTCTCCTGAGCCTTGGGCCTCAACAATCCATCAAACCCCCACTCCATGATGAAATACCTCGCATCACACACATCGGCCACAGGTCCTCACGGGACTAAAGCCCACTACAAACGAATCCTACTCTCCATGCGGAGCGCAGAGTGGAGAATTCGTATTAGCAGACATACAACCCAAAGAGGCCGCCCCTCTCCTCAGTTCACACAAGAGGTACAGGGGCTACCCATCCATGATGGCGTGATCCCCATTCGGCCCCATGTCCTATCCAGGGTGGACTACCTGGACATGATGGACATCCCTTATTCCATTGAGACCCAAAAAACAATCTGGAAATATGTACATCACCCTCTGTTGCAGCCTCAAGTCTGCTCCCATGTGTGGCGCTGCCTGAGGCAGGTGTATCGTACAGCTGAGCGCTCTAACGCTTTACACTCATCCTGTGTCATGTGCGGCCAGTATGGAACGCTGTTCCACCGCCTGGAGAAGTGCCCCACCTCTAAAGTGATATGGTGTAAAGTTCAACGTCTGCTGGGCCAGGATCAAACACATCCCTTCAGTCTGTCAAGAGATATGTTTGCTCTATCAATGGCCTCCTCCCTTCCACCCTCCCTCCATGCTCTGGTGGTTGCAATCGCCATGTGGACCATCCACACGATTATCTTAGATGCCATCGCAGGCTCCACCCCCACTCTCCCAGAAACTTTCCACAGATTCCGGTCTCATTTGGTGGACCACTTTCAAGTGTGGATGTTTGGACACCTCCCACCCCATCGCCGACAGCTGGTCTCCTCCTGGTTCCCAGTCTGGTTCATCAAATTCAGATCCCTTCCTCCAAAGTGCTCAATAGTGGCCACGGCCCCTTCACACGTTCCCACCCCTCCTAATAAGTGGCGTTCCCGCTGGCAACAAGAGATAGCATCGCTTCTCTGGGGTGCCTCCCCCTGGTACTAAGTTTATCTGTCCTGAGTCATATTCGGAAGTGTCCATCCCATGGTCAGCCTTCCCCGCAATAAATTAAATTTAAATTAGATTATCCTTAAATTAGGGAGGTTACCCCAATGGTAGAGTATGACCCTCTGCCACTGCCTCCTCAAGTTTGATCCTGGTAGTGAACTTTGGGTAGGGGGACAATTATGACTGTGTTGGCGTTGCGCACCAATGCCTCAAACTGAGATAGCAAATAGCAAAGGTGGTCCATGGAGTTCCTGGCCTATCATATGCCGTGCATGGAGGTTTTCCAGGTTTTATCCTCCTTTCCCATTTTCTTCACTTCCCCTCATTGCGGTATCATCCCTCAGGTGAGCTCACCTCAAATAAGTTTTAAAAATTTTGTCTTTCCTTAAATTAAGTTACAATGTATTTTGACCCCATGGCTTCCCATTCAAATCCATTTTCTTGACGAATCAACTTTCTATCATAATTTCTTTTTACAAGAGTTAATGATTCTTGTCATGAAATATCTGATGAATCTTGAATGAAGCTATTTAACTAAAAACTTTTTCTTTGTCCATCTAAATAGAAAATTAATTCTTTTTTAAACTTATCATTTATTTCTTTAATCTTTAGCGTAGTTCTACTTATACCAAAATTGGTGAGCTCAATGCATAATCGTGCAATACACTAAGCCAAGTGTTGTATCAATCCAACAATAAACTGTACACATAATGGGAAACTGGACCTCACGTTAAATAAGTGGTGCTCATTACAGGGGCTGTAGTAACAAAAAGAAGAAATTTTAAATTTTACATAGGACATGACTCAGGATGGGGAGATATCAATATTACAATTTCATCATCTTATATGTCAACCCTCCTAAACTTAATTAATTGGAGCTGGAGGAAGTTGGATCTTCGTATCCCCCCAGTTTAAGAGCTTTGAGACTTATATGTTCACACCTGAGCAGATGAGACAGATTGGACAAATGTTACTTCTGGGATTCCAGTCCTATAACCACAATAAATCTGAAATAGTATCCACCTTATATAATATCAGCAGAATTTGGACCAGCTACATCAGCAATATAAGAATTTCAGTCTCTGAGTCATAGTCACTACTACAACAAGCTATGATCTAGCCCATATGGGGCAATATCTTGCTTTGCATCTCTAGCCCAACATATAAAATTCTAAATATACCATTAGATGCCACTAAGCCCTGATTATGGAAGCGATCAACTGAAGTCAGCAAGACATGGAAGCACTGTGAGACTTAAGTAGGCATCTAGAAACCAATTTCAGGGTGTTTGTTAAGGAAATTATGGCAACCACAACCTTAGTGTGCAAACTTTGCAGCGAATTTAATGAGCCTATTGATTAAATTGAAAAAACATGTTGTCCATAGGATATCAAGCAATGGACAATCACAGAGTCCACACTATATAGTGTTGGGATATTTGCCCACATTCCTAGCCGACTAGATTACCAGGGGTCACTAGGGGATAATTCCCTATAGAGAAGTGAATTGGATATCAGTTGACCATAATTCAGGGTAACAATGTTTGGGGGATTTTAGGTAATTCGCCTGGTTCAGATCTGTCAGGGATCAATCCAGGTAAATACTTAAGATCACATCAGGCAACGTTACTGACAAAATAGGGGCATCTGATAGTGATTATCTATCAAGTGTACCAATTGGGATCAGTCAGGTTTCATCACCGATTGATTGGAAATGATTAGCAAGTTGCAAGGTGAGAGATGCTGCCTGCAACTAGAGAATCGATTGGTTGGTGCATGACTTGCCTAATTGAGTAATAAGTCCCATTACCTAAGCAGGTCGCTAGCCAAATATGGTTAGTTTGCTTGGATTGAGAGGAAAACGTTAGGGACATTTTTTTTGACTTTTTGTTTAGGTCTCAAGGATGTCCGATGATGAAATCCTAGCCAGGATGGGGAAGACCATCGCTGATGAGATGATGATGTTTAATTCAATGGCAATAGACACCATTTCATTGATAAGGTGCCAACTGAGGGTTGGGCGCAAATTCCCACTATAAATTACCCTAAGGATTCACTTAATAAAAAACAATAGTTACCAGATAAAAACATACTTTACAAAAATCTATTATTAGTTCTATTCTTCTTTGAGGAAATTATTGCTGTGTGCTTTAATTGGGAGGATCTTTAGGATAAAGAGTAAGGATTGAGGATCCAGAGAAGAAAAAGCTGAGCTGAGATGGGGATAGCTGCTGACTATGTGTCACCAGAGAGAAGCCATAAATGAGGACCTGAGTGTGGATCACTATTAGGCTGTATAAGGAACTAATCTTTATTGTGTACATCTTAAGTATTTTGAGGAGGAATACTGGTCAAGTGTTGAACCTAACCCTAGAAATCTATTCAACTACAGATAATAGTATCTATACTATTATCCATTATATATTATTAGCAGTCAACTTAAAGGATTGCACAACATCAAACCTGTGCAGTTATAAATTTAGGGGTTATCAGTCATGAACAATCCACAAAACCCTTAAATTTTAACACTTGGATCTCACTATAGGGTTGTAGCTGAGTAAGATACTAGGACACAATGTCATACAAGGATGAATTAAGAAAACTTTGGACGGAGTTAGCAAATATCAATTAGATTGCCTTGAATTCTGTTATTCTTCAAGAATTCACTGCCTTGTAGGAGAGAGTTACCAAGCTTGAGGAAGGAGGTGAAATGTCACTAGTTTCAGCAACAAGTTACTAGGAAAAGTAACGTCATTGAAGAAAAAGGAAATAGATTTAGTTTGAGAAGTCTTATACATGGAGATGGAATGTGAAGCAAATTGCATTCGATTACAGGAACTCAGTGCAGATATAGGATAGCTGATTAAGCAAGTCGAGGAGTTGAAGACTCACAAATGTGAATGTGAGCTACTTGTGGTGACTGACGCCAAAGAAAGAACTCCACAAACTCCAGTTGGAAATATGACTTCTTAAGATGTATGCTACCCACTTTCACTGCCCTTTTGGAAATTATTCCAAAATTATTCCTCAAGTTAATCAAGTAGCCAAACCAAGAGTTGTGACTAGATAAACTTTGGAGGAATCCAAAGTGACACCAAAATTACCTACTTTTTATTGGGATAACGCCCCTGCCTTTTCTGATTATTTGACATGACAATGGTCAGATATGACAATCGTCAAAAGGCTTTGATGGTGATGAATTTCTTGGATACCAATTGTCAGAACCTGGTGTTGCCCCATCTATAGGGGACAGATGGTCGTACTCAGAGGCTAAGAAAGCCATTATGAAGTAATTTGGAAGCCCCACTTCATGCCTAAGCGCAAACAAAAATGCTTGGGAATTTAATTTTAGAAGGATTAATTTTAGTAAGTTTTGCCGATGTTTCTACCAAGAATTACATATTTTTGTTGGAGCAAAAGTGCTGGATGATTTTGATGCACAAATTCGATTTATTCGAGGTACACCGACCAGGGGATGGACAGTACTGATCACAACACTTAAAACGGCAAAAAACAAACTACTAACCAGGTGGGAAGCAGAAACTGCTTAACCCACCATGGCAGAGGGTGAGGAGGGGTCAGGGGTTGGTTTTCAGAAAGACCCACCTCGATCAAGGGGGTGTTGGTTACAGTACTGGATCAGAGCAGAGAGCCAGGGCGTTGGGGCATCTGTATAGTGGGGGCTGAGGTCAGCGTGGTAGGAATTTTCCACTTCTGCATCAAGATAATGATGGGAAAGTGTTTCAACAAAAGCTGCGAGGAGAACTTCAGCTTCTTTGTGGGCTTCAGGAAGTTGGGTGAAAAGGGAGATACTGTGAAGGGTGATTTTGGCTGAGGGGTTGAATGCAGCAAGCGTTGCGACATTCATAACAGCAATTTCAGCATCATCGAATAGTTTTGAGATGTCGCTGCAGGGAGATTCAGGGAAGTCGGGGGGAAGAAGATGGTGGGCAGGCCACGCTGGAGCTGAGCCACTGACTGGGCCACCGCGGTGCGTAGTTTTGGGCAATGAGGAGAGGCCATCGCAGCTAAGGCGAGCTGGTGGTCACTTTGGAAGGGGGCTGTATTGGGTAGAGGAGCAAAATGGCGAGGGGTAGGGGTTTCATCGAAGTCAGGAATTGATGCACAAATTGCACTGCAAGTAACCCTACAGCACTATCATAATTTGCATCAAATGATGTCTTCCGTGTTTGCAATGGAGATCACCACCTATCAGATGGTGGATCATTTAGAAATATTGGTAGATATTTTTGATGCTCCAAAGAGAAGTTCAAATTGAATCCAGTATAAAATTTGAATCCCATAAAGGGGACTGAGGGAGCCAAAGAGTTAAATAACTTAACCATGCTATGAAATAAGCCCAAAGAGTTTATGCAGATCAATATAGAAAAAAATTGTTAACTAATTATTAAAGCTACAGAGAAAAAAGATATACTTTTAATAAAATTTATTTTTATTGGTTATCATTGACTTGGGGATGATTCCGCCTATGTCACCTCTGGGGGGAGGGAGGATGATTTTTTAGTAGGAGTAAAAACCTTGAAAATCTATGTGAGATTAGACACTAGTGAGGACTAAACCTACTCAAAACCAAGTTCATTGAGCAGAAGCCTATCCCTGCAAGAAAGTGACCTGGGGAAGAGTGATGGAAATTTTGGAACATTCCAAACATGATATCCCAGATTGGGGAGGGAAGCAACAGAATAAGAAGAGGAGGTCAGTGAATAACCTCAAGGAATCCCAATATGGCACCAGTGCCAGAGGAATAGTCTTGAGCACTTACTGATGGGTTTCGCCAAGAACATTGGGCATATGTTCAAGCATCAAGAATGGGAAACTAGGCAGGGGTTGACAAATCATGCCCCCAATTAAAGTCATCAGTGTAAGATACCAATGGGATGCACCATAAATGAGATAGTTGCGCAGGGAGCGAATGGCATCCTGCAGAAGATCACTACAAGCTTCTCAGAAGCTGAAGTAGAATGAGAAATGAAAGCCAGAGGAGTCTGGAAGCTTCATGGCCCAACTTCCAAGAGCTTAGCCAGCAAAGAGAAGAGCACAGGCTGCAACACCTTGATCTAGAAAGTTTTTGAGATTGGAGGGTTCAGAGCTATGTTTTCAGCCTCAGTTACTTGAGACCTCAATTCTGCATAGGGGAGTTTGAAATGTTTGCTGTTTATAATGGCTAGTTCAGCTGACAAAACATCTGGATTGTATACTGGCTGTGTTGAAAAAGGAACTTTGGAAGCGAGTACAATCCAGTAAGGAATGATTAATCAAGAGCAGAGTGAATTGCTTCAGGAGATTTAATGATGATGTTAGTAAAATCCACAAATGGAGCAGAATCCAGGAGAGTTTTGAAATCTAATTTAGGAATTAAAACAAAGGAATGATTGGTCGTGAGTTCTTAGACAATTGCTAACCTTGTTTCATTGGGGTTAGATACTGTTTCTGGTAATTCCACGGAAGGACTGGTCACTGGTACTTGATTGGGAGTATGAGTCCTGAGAGGACCATAGAAGAAATTCCAGTGCCCAGATAGACTCATTAGTTGGAAGAGATGTAGGTCTTTATCAGACATGCTATAAAGTGGTTGTTGGTATCAAGACTCCAAATTCGACATATGAGATGGATGGGATGGGGGATGTTGGGCTTATATGATAGTCGACATTATGCACTCTGAAATCAATTAAGCTCTTACTTTGGAGAAATTAGACTCAAAATAAATGAGATAAGCTCTCCAGAGAAGAGTTAAGAATGATTTGAGCCAAGAGGTTATTATGAAAAAATAATAAGAAAGAATATAATTAAGCATTCTTAATTACACTACAAAACAAATAAAGCCAGCAAGAAAATCCTGTCAAGGATAAGGAGAAAAATAAGGACTTTAAGGACGCCAGACATAGAATCCTGAATATGACAGTGGATCATATGCCATGACAGGGGGAAAAAAAGCTCCAGGACATTATTGTCATGAGTAAATAGATCATCCCAGCATAACAGAAAGTCTTGGGACCGCACTCTGAGTAGGCAGGAGCAAGAAGGAAGAGGAAGAGAGCTGCATGCTGAAAGTCATCCCAAGCATCATTGAATACCAATTGACTGTACTCCGCTTGAACTAAAGAAGTATTTGACCTAGTGTCTGAAGCAGTATACTACTGTCCCAATCCTTTTATCGCTGAAATCTAGGCAAGAGGGGGAATGTGTTGGGATTTTTGCCACGTTCCTAGCCGACTAGATTACCAGGGGTCTCTAGGGGCTAATTCCTCATAGTAAAGTGAATTGGATATCAGTTGTCCCTTATTTGGCTAACAGTGTTTGGAAGAGTTTAGGTAATTCGCCTGGTTCAGATATATCAGGGATCAAATTAGGTAAATAATTAAGATCTCATCAGAAAGAGTTGCTGAAAAAAGAGGGGCATCTGAAAGTTGATCAATGATTAACTATCAGGTGTACAAACTTGGATTGGTCAGTTTCATCACCAACTGAATGGGAATTTAAGGATCAAGTTGTGAGGCTAGTGATGCCGCCTGCAACTAGCAAATTAATTAGTTGGTTCATGACCTGCCTTAATGGGTAACAATTCTCATTACCTAAGCAGGTCACTTGTCAAAAATGGTTAGTTCTCTGGGATTGAGAGGAAAACGTTAGGTATACATTTTCCGAGTCTTTCTGTTTAAGGTCTTGATGGTGTACAATGATGTAACCTAGCTAGGATGGAGAAGACCATCGCTGATGTGACAACATTGGGTAATTCAATGGCAACGGCTACCATTTCATCAATGAGGTGCAAACCAAGGGTTGGGCGCCGAATTCCCACTATAAATTCCCCTAAGAATTCACTTATTAAAAAACTTTAATTAGCAAAGTAAAACATACTTTATGCAATCCATTATTAGTTCTATTCTTCTTCGAGGAAATTAGTACTGTGTGCTTTAATTGGAGTTTTTTAGGATAATGAGTAAGGATTGAGGATCCAGAGAAGAGAAGCTGAGCTTAGATGGGGGATTGCTGCTGACTGTGTGTCACCAGAGAGAAGCCATAAACGAGGATCTGAGCGTGGATCACTATTAGGCGGTATAAGGGAACAAATACCAATTGAGGACATCTTGAGTATTTTGAGGAGGAGTACTTGTCAAGCATTGGACCCACGCTAGTGCTCTAATCAACTATGGATAATATTCTCCATACTATTATCTATTGAATATATAGGATTATCAGACAACGTTAAGGATTGCATAAAATCAAACCTGTGCAGTTATAAATTTAGGGGTTATCAGTCATGAACAATCCACGAAAACTTTAAATTTTAACAGATTGATTCAAGTATTAGAACTAATACAAAGAGGTGGTAAACATAACCTTGTCATTTTTAAGAGGAAATTACTCACCAGGCTGAGGAGGTCAAGAACTAGACTGATACATCCATTGAGATGTATGTTGCTTCACAGCATTTGATAAAAAGTATTGAGACTACAGACGCCTCCTGTTTGAGTTACAACAGATTAGAAATCAACAAAAAGACATGTAGTGGAGTTAATGAAATATAAAGAGGATAATCTGAGCGCTCCAAAAATATATTAATGATCTCATCCAGTCTAACAATAAACTAACCATCAAATGTGCAAACTCATAACTTGGAGGCTGCCCACAAGGATTAATTGGTAGATTTATTACTATTATGTGTGATATACAGAGGGATCTCACAGGATAAATACAATCTAAGCAATTCCTTTGGAGCAAGAGAGTCAAACCATTTGGGTGTGTAAAATAGAAGTAATTTACAGAGTGTCAGTTGTTGGTGCCATCTTAAATTTATGTCACTTTCTCGTCAGACCTATTTGAAGAAAAACCCTTGGAAGAGGTGCTAAAAATAAACAATGCATCAACCTACTTTTTCAGTAACTATTATATTGTTTGCCATGGCCCTTTATGTGTAAAAGCCTGCTACCAAAAATAGTCAAATGTATATTAGTAATCTAGGGCATCAGGTAAATGCTTCGCCAGTGATTCCCAGATAAGGATGTTTCTATCCAGGAAACCAACAATTTTTTAATCTTCCAAAATTTGACAAGCATGAAAGTGTACAATAATACTTGAAAACTTTCAAGGTGACCATGCATGAAGCCAATGACCTTTTTCAAAGCTACTATAATGATTATTGTCAGACAATTACAAGTCAAATATTGCAAATATCGTTTCAGATGCAGATAGCAATAAAAATTGCCAAAAGTCCCTGGCTGATTCTCAGTGGAACCCCTCAGATTAGGACAAAACAATTTCCCTAACTCCTCAGCCAAATAGGCCTACGTTTAGTAGCTTGTTTATAAAGAACTATCAGCAAAATCAGGGGAGCCATTCAGAGGTCCCTCCGAATTTAAAACTAAAATTAGTTTAAGCTATACTATAAAGACTGGCCCATTTTATAGGATTGAAGGGAGTCCCACAAGGTGCAAATATTTTCCTGCCAAATGATTTTGTCAAATATATCAAAACCTTATCCAACGGATTTATCCTACCTGCCATTACCATCCATTGGCCTTTTTATCAATGTGTGGTAAATCTCAAGAGCTCTTATAGGTCAAATCTCCATTTACCCTACTTTGGATATTCCTAGCCTAATCCAAACTTTGACCCTTGACAATTAAAATACTAAACACTGTGATATGAGAGGGTTCACTTTTCATTCCTTGATTGTAATTTAATAAAAACTAAAATAAATCCAACGTTTAAAACTTTTCTTTCTCGTTGCAAACACTTTTGCAACCCATTTAATTCAAGACTAAATATAGTTTGATAATCTCATAGAGGAGATTAGTCTGCGCCCATGTCTGGGAGCAGTTGGGCAAGCAAGGCAAGAGGAGCAGGCGGAAGGCCCGCGGCCTCTAACGTTCAAAAACGCCCTGGAGAATCCAGCAGAATAGAAAAAAATCTCAAAAAACTGGCGGGCACAATTTCCCCGGAGATACTCGCGTGGCAAGCATGATGCAACAAGTACATCAACATGCCACACTCTCAGCCACTTTCATCAGTGGAATTCGGAGTCCGTGTGTATCTGGACATCCAAAAAATGGCCTTATGGGAAAAATTTTGTGAAGATGTACACAAAATTTTCCCAACTGCGGTGTACATTGCACCTCACTCCATGTCACGTGGTTGGCTGGACCTGGGTTTCAAAAGCAAAATAGCAGCAGATGAGGCTGCAGCGGTGCGCATAGTGGTCGACCTCCCCAAAGGGCAACAGGTCATCAAAACCAAATGCACCAGATGGACAAAATCAAACCAAATTTTCCTCACTTTTGACTTTTTGCCTACTATGGTAAAACGTGCCATTTTAGAGCAACACCTGAAAGATGGTCTCGCCATATACAGCAAGATACAATCTTTCGAAATGCAACATTTCATGCTGATGCCACACCTGTGCACTGGCAAAGCCATCGCAGTTCTGACCCCAACTGAGGAGATTGTGAAGGACCTAACCCAGATCCTGCACTCAACTTTTATTGATATCGCAGGGCACACCACCCACCCATTCTGGGTAACCGTGGACAGCGTGCCCCCCATTTGCACCCACTGTGACGCGTTCGGCCATAAGGCGCATGCATGCCCCATCAAGGAGGGCGTCACATTCCAAGAGCACCCCTCAGCAGCCATGGCCAGCGGAGAGGCGCACTACGAACCAACTGCAAGCACCAAGGAGGCTTTCCTGTGGGGAGCACAAGGCTGCTACCTATTGGTAAAGCCCATCTCCCCGCAGGAGTGGAAGAAGGCCAAGCAGGCCCATAGAGCCGCGGCCAAGGAAGCGGCCAAGGCTACCACCACCATCCCACACTCACAACGCCAGGAGGACATGGAGACCTTCGCAGCGGAAGTGACTTGGGAATCCATCACCTAATCAGATTGGGAGGCCTATGCCAAGCGGGCCACTCAATCCAAGGATCTTATGGGAGATTCAATCTCACCCAATCGCTGCACCCAAGCTCCAGTTGAAACTGACTTGGGACCTATCCCAATTGAAAAAGTTTTTTTGCCCCACTCGATGGTGCACTGAACTTATCTGCACCGCAAAAAATTCGTCCGACGTTGGGAAGAAAAAAAGCAAAGGCCAAAGCCAACGCGACTCTTTTCGCAAAAATCAACAAAAACTCCAATAGTGTTGCCACTAATACCTGCGCTGCTGTGAAAGCCCGTGGGGACCTTGAAGAGGCTGGTGGGCCCTGGGGCCCACCCCCTTGCACCTAAGGTGTGATGGGGGAACCTTCACTCTAGGGATGCTGAATATTGCTGGACTCAAGGCCTCCCCATCCCAGGCTAGAAAACTGAGTTTTTTACAACACAATTTACCCATGGATATCCTGGCCATCCAGGAGTCCCACTGTCCACGAGGTTCTGAGGAAGCTTAGAAACATTGCTCCTTCCATCCCTATCCTTTTGGTCAAAGCACTGTGGGGTGCTATTTCAGAAAAATAATTTTTTCAAATTCATATCCTCAGAAACATTCCTAAATGGCCGAGTGCTCATCGTCACCTTCTCATGGGCTGATGTTGCGCACACAATCATCAACATTTACGCCCCAAACGGTGCACACAAGCATCAGGAATTTTTCTCATCGGTCAAATCCCTCCTGTTACCCCCTGATTCTTTCCTAGTTGGTGACATGAACTGTTGGCTAACCTCACCAACAGACCGGTGGCCGCCCTCACTCAACGCCCCACAAGGTCACGTAGAACTATGCGTTCTAAAAGCCACCCTTGGATTAATGGATGTGCTGCCGTGACATGCCCCACTGCCTTGAAAACATGGCGCGTCCCCATGTCCACAATGGCCAATTAAGGTCCATGACCTGTATCAACCTTATTCTAACGCCGGCAAAATTCCAACCCCACATCTCCCACTTCAAAACAACAAAAATGGAATTCTCCAACCACTGACTAGTCTCAATAACATACCACTTACCCGTCACAGTTGCAAAGGCCCCACATTGGTGCAAAATCCGCCCCCAAGCTCGCGTCACCAGGATTTTTCACATGGGTGGAAGAGGCAACTTTGGAAAAATCATTTGTTGCACCATTTTGCGTGGACCCCATTTCCACATGGGCAACCTTCAAAGAGGACACCATCCGCCACTATCGCCATCTCTCCTCCAGATGCTCACAAGCCACATTGGCAGTTATCTCACGCGCTCTGGCGGAATTGGCCCACTTGGAGTCCAACATTCCAGCCACAGGATACAGCCCTGCATGGGGCTGGAAGTGGGTGGAGGCAGCCGCCCACCTCAACGCACTCAAAAGGCAACACAAACATTGGGTTTGTGTCCAATTCAGGGCCACACGCATCACTAAAGGCGACAAGTGCATTGCATACTTCTTTAAAAAAAATTTTGCACCACGCCAGAGCGTGGCCTGCACACAGGTGTGAAGATCAAATAATTCTATTGTGGATACACTGGCCAAAGTGGCAATCGAAACACAAAAATATTACTCTGAGTTGTACCAAGCCAAACCAATTTGGCCAGCCGAAGTGGCGGAATTTCTCACCTGAGCTCATATCTGCACCATTTATAATACCCAGAAATAATGAATTTAATTACTCCGAACAAATTATGGACAGCCATCTGTGGTGCGCCAAATCAAAAATGCCCAGGCCCAGATGGCATTTCATATGAGTTCTACAAAAAATATTCCAAATATATATTCCCATTGCTGCTAGCCTCACTTAACCAAAGCCTGTTGGAAATGCGCCTCCTACCAGGAGGACATGAGGCCTTTACTGTCACACTCTTCAAAAAAGGGGATAAGCTTAACTTAGCCAACTGGCGCCCCATTTCTCTAACAAACACAGACACCAAAATTTTAACAAAAATCATGGCTAACCGTTTAGGGACTGTAGCATCTGCCACCATCTCCCCAGAACAATTCAGTTTTATCCTCAGAAGGTCAATTTGGGATAACGTGCACTCTGTGGCTAATGTATGTCAGTCCACAGCCTCTGGGACACTTGTATTCTTGGACCAACAAAAGGCCTATGATAGAGTAAACTGAGAACACCTTAGGGCCTGCCTCCATCAATTCCGCCTACCCCCCGCTTCATAAACTGGGTGATGCTGCTCACAGAATCTGCGACAATGGCAGTGCGTGGCCCAGGCTTCCTAACGGAAGTAGTCCGCCCTCAAAGGGGCCTGCGACAAGGGGACCCCCTCAGCCCACTCTTATACAACTTCAGCCTTGGCCCACTACTGCGAAATGTGAATGCCCAACTCACTGGGGTCCATGTGCCAGGCCAAACCCCAGTCAAGATGATGGCATTTGCAGATGATTGCGTGGTGGGGGTGTCCAATAACAAAGATGCACGCGCGCTTGAAGCCCTCATCCAGGAATATTCCTGGGTAAGCAACGTGGCACTGAACGCCTCCAAAACCGAAATCATCCTCCTTGGTCAGTTTCGGAACTGCTGGGCCCCAGCAATTAGTTCCCAACCCGGCCCATCTGCTCGCCCACATCCACACCTTACTAACTCAACACACACCGCTCCACTGGTGCTCCCCTTTGTGCCACGTCCTACCATAGGACCTGTGCGCCATCTGGGCGTGTGGATGGAGGCAGGCAGATACGCGTCAGCAGTAATGGAATGCTATATACTGGACAACGTGACTAAGCGAATCGCCTCTCTCAGAGCCCACCCTACTACCCTCACTGGCAGGGTTGTTCTAGCCAACTCTATGCTCCTATCCAAAGTCTGGTTCGGAGCCCACGCCATCCCCTTCTCACCAAGCTTCTTCAAATCCCAGTATGCTTTGCTGCAAGGATGGCTTTGGTCAGGCCGCCCTCCACCAGTATAGCTAGAGGTCATGTTTGGCCCTCATCATCAAGGT
The DNA here is from genome assembly GCA_022478985.1 of Massospora cicadina. Lineage (NCBI taxonomy): Eukaryota > Fungi > Entomophthoromycota > Entomophthoromycetes > Entomophthorales > Entomophthoraceae > Massospora > Massospora cicadina. Next base: position 62,713 of record JAKSZP010017320.1, read on the forward strand.
GTCATGGGCCTGCTTGACTTCAAAGCCCATGCTGCCAAGATCCTGGGCACTTAGATCGCGGCCATCACCGCTCCTACACTCCCATCCCAACACTGGTCCCGCGCGGCCCACTCCAACTTCTCCCGAGCCTTGGGCCTCAACAATCCATCAAACCCCCACTCCCTGATGAAAAACCTCGCATCACACACATCGGCCACAGGTCCTCACGGGACTAAAGCCCACTACAAACGAATCCTACTCTCCATGCGAAGTGCAGAGTAAAGAATTCGTATTAGCGGACATACAACCTGAAGAGGCCGCCCCTCTCCTCAGTTCACACAAGAGGTACAGGGGTTACCCATCCATGATGGCGTGATCCCCATTCTACCCCATGTCCTATCCAGGGTGGACTACCTGGACATGATGGACATCCCTTACTCCACTGAGACCCAAAAGACTATCTGTAAATATGCACACCATCCTCTGTTGCAGCCTCAAGTCCGCTCCCATGTGTGGCGCTGCCTGAGGCGGGTGTATCATACAGCTGAGCGCTCTTACGCTTTACACTCATCCTGTGTCGTGTGTGGACAGTATGGAACGCTGTTCCACCGCCTGGAGAAGTGCCCCACCTCTAAAGTGATATGGTGTGAAGTTCAACGTCTGCTGGGCCAGGATCAAACACATCCCTTCAGTCTGTCAAGAGATATGTTTGCTCTATCAATGGCCTCCTCCCTTCCACCCTCCCTCCATGCTCTGGTGGTTGCAATCGCCATGTGGACCATCCACACGATTGTCTTGGATGCCATCGCTGGCTCCATCCCCACCCTCCCAGAAGCTGTCCACAGATTCTGGTCTCATTTGGTGGACCACTTTCAAGTGTGGATGTTTGGATATCTCCCACCGCGTCACCAACAGCTGGTCTCCTCCTGGTTCCCAGTCTGGTTCATCAAATCAGACCCCTTCTTCCACACGTGCTTAATAGTGGCTACGGCCCCTTTACACGTTCCCTCCCCTCCCCATAAGTGGCGCTCCCGCTGGCAACAAGAGATAGCATCGCTTCTCTGGGGTGCCTCCCCTGGTACTAAGTTTATCTTTCCTGAGTCATATTCGGAAGTTTCCGTCCCATGGTCAGCCTTCCCCGCAATAAATTTAAAATAAATCCAACGTTTTGATATTCTTAAGTTTAATTATCTTAATTTAAGTGGTTTACATATCCCCTCGACTTTTCTCTCTCGTTGCAATCACTTTTGCAACCTATTCAATTCAAATCTGATTTTAGTTTAATAATCTCTTAGAGGAGATTAGTCTGCGCCCATGTCAGGGAGCAGTTGGGCAAGTAAGATAAGAGGAGCAGGTGGTAAGCGCGCGGCCTCAAGCGTTCAAAAACGCCCCAGAGAAACTAGTGGAATAGAAAAAAATTAAAAACTGGCGGTCACTATTTCCCCAGAAATCCTCACTTGGCAAGCGCGATGCAACCAGTACATCAACACGCCGCACTCCCAACCACTCTCGTCATTGGAATATGGAGTCCATGTGTTTCTTGACATCCAACAAACTAGCATTATGGGAAAAATTTTGTGGGGATGTGCACACTTTTTTCCCGACTGTGGTGTACATTGCACCTCACTACATGTATCACAGTTGGCTAGACCTCAGTTTTGAAAACAAGGAGGCAACAGACAAAGCTGCTGTAGTGCATGTAGTGATCGACCTCCCCGAAGGGCAACGGGTCATTGAAACCAAATGCACCAGATGGACAAAATACAACCAAATTTTCCTCACATTTGACTTTTTGCCTACTATGGTAAAACGTGCCATTTTGGAGCAGCACCTGAAAGATGGTCTCACCATATACGGCGAAATACAATCTTTTAAGATGAAATGCTTTACGCTGATGCCACACCTGTGCACTGGCAAAGCCATCGCAGTTCTGACCCCAACTGAGGAGATTGTGAAGGACCTAACCCAGATCCCGCACTCCACATATATCAATATTGAAGGGCATACCACCCACCCTTTCTGGGTAACTGTAGACAGCGCACCCCCATCTGCACCCACTGTGACGCGTTTGGCCATAAGGCACAAGCATGCCCCATTAAGGAGGGCATCACATTCCAAGAGCACCCCTCAGTGGCCATGGCCAGCGGAGAGGCGCACTACAAATCAACCACAAGCACCAAGGAGGCTTTCCTGTGGGGAGCACAAGGCTGCTACCTACTAGTAAAACCTATCTCCCTACAAGAGCTGGAGAAGGCCAAGCAGGCCTGCAGGGCTGCGGCCAAGGAAGCGGCCAAAGTCACCACCGCTATCCCACACTCCCAACGCCAGGAGGACATCAAAACCTTCGTGGTGGAAGCAACTCAAGAATCCCTCAACCCAATCAGATTGGGAAGCCCATGCTGATTGGGCCACCCAATCTGAGGATCCGATGGGTTAATCAATCTCACCCAACCTTTACAACCAAGCCCCAGTTGAAACCAACTTGGTTTCTAACCTACCTGAAAAAATTTTGACCCAAACGTTGGTGCACCAAACTCATCCGCACCACAAAAAATTCGTTCAACGTTAAGGAAACAAAAAAGAAGGCAAAAGCCAACGCGAATCTTTCTGCTAAAATTAACAAAACTACTGATAGCGTTGCTACAAGCACCCACACTGCCGTGAAGGCCCATGGGGATCTAGAGGAGGCTAGTGGGCCCGGGTGCCCACCCCTCACACCTAAGGTGCAATGGGGGAACCTTCACTTTAGGGACGTTGAATATCGCTGGACTCAAGGCCTCGCTGTCCCAGGCTAGGAAACTGAGATTTTTTACAAAAAAATTTACCTGTGGACATCCTTCCATCCAGGAGTCCCACTGTCCGCGAGGTTCCAAGGATGCTTAGAAAACCATGCTCCATCTTTCCCTATCCTTCTGGTCAGAGCACTGTGGGGTGCTAGTTCAGAAAAACAATTCTTTTAAATTTTTATTGTCAGAATCCTTCCTCATTGGCCAAGTCCTCATTGTCACTTTCTTGTGGGCTAACGTGGCACACGCTATCATCAACATCTATGCCCCAACCTGTGCACGAGAGCGTCAAAAATTTTCTCATTGGTCAAATCCCTTCTGTTACCCCCTGACCCTTTCATAGTTGGTGACATGAACTGTTAGCTAAACTCACCCACAGACTGTTGGCCCTCCTCCTCCCACGCCCCAGGGTCACATAGAACTTTGCGTTCTAAAGGCCACCCTTGGGTTAATAGATGCACTGCTGCGGCAAACCCCACTGCTCAAAACATGATGCGCCCCCACATCCACAACGGCCAATTAAGGTCCATGACCTGCATTGACATTATCCTCACGCCGGCGAAACTTCAATCTCACATTTCCCACTTCCAAACAACAAAAATCAAATTCTCTGACCACCAGCTGGTCCCAATAACAACCACTTACCTGTCACAGGGCTAAGGCCCCACATTGGTGCAAACTCCGCCCCCCCCAAACTTGTCACCAGGATTTTCCACTTAGGTGAAATCAGCAACTTTGGCAAAAGAGTTTGTTACACCATTTTGCGCGGACCCAATTTCCACATGGTCAGCCTTCAAAGAGGATACCATCCGCCACTCTCACCACCTCTCCTCCTGACACTCACGAGCTACATTGGCTGTCATTTCGCGCGCTCTGGAAGAATTGGCACACTTGGAATCCAACATCCCAGCCACAGGCTACAGCCCTGCATGGGGCCAGAAGTGGGCAGAAGCAGGTGCCCACCTCAACGCACTCAAAAGGAAACACAAACATCAGGTTTGTGTTAAGTACAGGGCCAAATACATTACAGAGGGTGACAAGTGCACCACATATTTTTTAAAAAATTCTTCACACCGCGCCAGAGCATGGCCTGCACACAGGTGCAGAGATCAGATGATTCTGTCACGGATACACCAGCTGAAGTGGCAATAAAATACAAAAGTATTACTCCAAGCTATACCAATCCTATCAAATTCAGCTGGCTGAAGTGGCGAAATTTTTCAGCTGCACCCACATCCGCACCATTTTCTGAAACCCAGAAATAATGAATTTGATTACTCTGAATGAACTATGGACAGCCATCCGCGGTGCACCAAATCAGAAATGCCCAGGCCCAGATGGCATTCCATATGAATTCTATAAAAAGAAGTTCAAATATATATCCCCACTGCTGCTTGCCTCCCTTAACCAGAGCCTTCTGGAAACGAGCCTTCTACCATGAGGACAAGAGGCCTTCACCGTCACACTCTTCAAGAAAGGGGACAAGCTAGACTTAGCCAACTGGTGCCCCATTTCTTTAACTAACACGGATACAAAAATTTTAACTAAAATAATGACTAACCGTTTAGGGATTGTAGCATTTGCCACCATCTCCCCAGAACAATTTGGTTTCATACCCAGAAGGTCGATTTGGGACACCGTGCAATCTGTGGCTAACGCATGCCAGTCCACAGCCTCTGGGGCGCTTGTATTTTTGTAACAACAGAAGGCCTATGATAGAGTAAACTGGGAATATCTCAGGGCCTGCCTCCATCAATTTCGCTTACCCCCTCACTTCATCAACTGGGTGATGCTGCTCACAGAATCTGCAACATTGGCAGTGCGTGGCCCTGGCTTCCTAATGGAAGTAATCCGCCCTCAAAGAGGCTTACGACAAGGGGACCCCCTTAGCCCACTATTATAAAACTTCAGCCTTGACCCACTACTTCAAAACGTGAATGCCCACCTCACTGGGGACCATGTGCCAGGCCAAACCCCAGTCAAGATGATGGCATTTGCAGATGACTGTGTGGTTGGGGTGTTTAATAATAAAGACGCACGCGCGCTTGAAGCTCTCATCCAGGAATATTCCCGGGTAAGTAATGCTGCACTGAACGCTTCCAAAACCGAAATCATCCTCCTTGGTCGGTATCAAGCATGCTGGACCCCAGCGACCAGTGCCCAGCCCAGCCCATCTGCTCGCACACGTGCTCGCCCTCCCTGCTCACCCCACACTGCCCCACTAGTGCTCCCCTTCGTGCCACGCCCTACCATAGGGCCTGTCCGCCATCTGGGCGTGTGGGTGGAGGCAGGCGGGTATGCCTCAGCAGTAATGGAAAGTCATATTCTAGACAACGTGACAAAGCGCATTGCCTCCCTCAGAGCCACCCTACCTCCCTTACTGGCTGGATTGTTTTAGCCAACTCTATGCTCCTCTCCAAAGTCTGTTTGGAGCCCACGCCATCCCCTTTTCCCCAAGCTTTTACAAATCCTTGTATGCCCTGCTGCAAGGATGGCTTTGGTCAGGCCGCCCACCACCAGTACGGCTAGAGGTGATGTTTGGCCCTCATCATCATGGTGGCATGGGCCTGCTTGACTTCAAAGCCCATGCTGCCAAGATCCTGGGCACCTGGATTGCGGCTGTCACCTCCCCTACGCGCCCCTCCCAATACTGGTCCCGCGCGGCTCACTCCAACTTCTCCCACGCCTTGGGCCTTAACAATCCATCGAACCCTCATTCCTTGATGAAGTACCTGGCTTCCCACCCATCGGCCACAGGTCCTCATGGTACTAAAACCCACTACAAACGAATCCTCCTCTCCATGAGGAGCGCTGAGTGGAGAATTTGTATTAGCGGACACACAGCCCAGAGAGGCCGCCCCTCTCCTCAGTTCACACAAGAGGTACAGGGGCTATCCATTCAAGATGGCGTGATCCCCATACGGCCCCATGTCCTATCCAGGGAGGACTACCTGGACAGGATGGACATCCCTTACTCCATTGAGACCCAAAAAACTATCTTGAAATACGCACACCATCCTCTGTTGCAGCCTCAAATCCGTTCCCATGTGTGGCACTGCCTGAAGTGGGTGTACTGAACGGCTGAGCGCTCTAATGCTTTACACTCATCCTGCGTCGTGTGTGGCCAGTATGGAACACTGTTCCACCTCCTGGAGAAGTGTCCTACTTCTAAAGTGATATGGCGTGAAGTCCAACGTCTGCTTGGCCATGATCAAACACATCCCTTCAGTCTGTCAAGAGATATGTTTGCTATATCCATGGTATCCCCCTTCCACCCTCCCTCCGTGCTCTGGTGGTCGCAATCACCATGCGGACTATCCACACGATTGTATTAGATGCCATCGCAGGCTCCACCCCCACCCTCCCAGAAGCTGTCCACAGACTCTGGTCCCATTTGGTGGACCACTTCCAGGCGTGGATATTTGGATACCTCCTACCACATCGCTGACAGCTGGTCTCCTCCTGGTTCCCAGTTTGGTTCATCAAATCAGACCCTTTCTTTGACACGTGTTCAATAGTGGCTACGGCCCCTTCACACGTTCCCTCTCCCTCCCCATAGTGGCTTTACCGCTGGCAACAAGAGATAGCATCGCTTCTCTGGGGTGCCTTCCATGTTACTAAGTTTTGTTTCTTTTGGGTCAAAATTTGGAAGTGTCTATCCCCTGGTCGGCCTTCCTTGCAATAAATTTAAAATTTAAAATTATTTATCCACAATTGTTACACCCGCATACACTATTATAAATAGCGTCCTTGGATGGACTAAGTTTTTGAAAAAGAGGACTCTTTTATTGCCACGCTTTTGTTCTTTGATAAACTCAAAAGTTGACAGCGTTCTAGCCTAATTTGTTAATTAAAGGTTCATCTGATAAACTTTCTGTTCCTGAACCCTTTCCCACAGAAGAATACAAATTCTCATTAAAAGGGTGTGGCAGGATTTCGCCAAATTATCTTATCTCAAAAATTCAACTCCATCGATTACCCTGACATCATTGGAAGGAGTGAGCAATATATCTCAATATATAAAGGTTAATGATCAATCTCATCCCAATCAATTGATTGAAGATTAAATTGTGCAGAGATTAATTCACTCTAATAGATATGAGCTGTTATGAAGCCCATAAATATCCCCTCTTTTTGATAATAAAAATTAGGTCAAATTATAACATTAATTTTCGTTTAATTTAATTATTTTTTTGGATAATCCTCTCAGTGTAAATCGAGAGAAAACCTGCCCCATTGGAATTGTGATTTAAAACTTCCAGACTGGTGCTCACTACAGGGGCACTCTGAGTTATGCACCAGTGAAAACGTCAATCACTACAATGGATTCTCATTTTTTGCCTGAAGAAGCTCAAGGCCATGAACAAGGCTACATATTACGATGGGTTCATTTATCTGAAAATTCAAATCCCAATAATACTCTCCACGTTGGAATTCCGTGCCAACTTGAAATTTTATGGTCCAAACTTAAGCTTTACCTCAGACTTTCAGATACATTTGAGGTTTTAAGAATTATTATCAATCACCTTCTTGAAGGTTCTTTCATCCCTGGAGTCCATTCGACCCAATCTCAAACTAAGCCATACCCTCTATTTTGTGGGAAGTGTTTCAATCCTCCCAAATGCCAGAAATTGGCCCCAAGCATTACTTGCACTATCTTGTACACCCAACTTTATACCATTTATTACCTGTAGTGGTATTACAATATCAAGGGATGCTCAAATTACTTGAGGGACTTCAATCGTTGAATAATCATTTTTCCAGATTTTCAAGTCTGCCTCTGAGTTTAGCTGAGATAAATGCGAGGCCATTATTAGTAATTGGACCCTTCCCAACGAAATTCATTAAAAGCTTATCTAGCTTGATATCAGGATGTCTGGTTTTGTTGATAAACATTATAAGAAGTGGGTTCAGGAGAATCAGAGAGAATGGAGAGAGGGTTTTTCCCAACACTCTGAGCATAATCAATCAATGGAGGAGGAAGTTAGAACACATCTCGTTCAATTAAAGCTGTACTCAGAAATTCAATTCTGGGTCAATGAGGTAGAGAAAACCACTGGAGCTGTGGGTCCCCCAGGTGTTGAAGGACCTCGTGGGCCACCTGGGGGTGATGGACCATATGGACCACCCAGTGCTGATGGACCTCGGGGACCCCAGGGATGTAGGGCCTTGTGGACTGCCAGGCGTGGAAGGACCTCGAAGGCCTCCAGGTGCTGATGAGAATTCAGGATCCCTTCAACAAATTGGCTCTCTCTTGAGTATGATGGATCGCTTGCATGAACAATTCTATAAATTGGCCAAGGAGTGTAACTTAACACCCAATGGGGTACCAGTTGATCCCCTCTTGTCACTTCAGTCTTTATCAGATGAGTTGGTCAATTTGGGTAAATGGGCAAAGTACATCATAATCCTGCTCCATGCTTGTGAATCTAAATGAGAAATGCTTCAAGAAAAGATTGAGACGCTGGAACTCAAGTATAATGCCCGCCAGAAACAGATTTTTAAGCTATCTCGTTGATTAGATGAGAAAGTGGGGCTTGCTGAGCTGAACCGTCAGATTAGTGAAATTTGTACCAAACCCGCAGGTCCTTATCCTCAATTTTATTCTCAAGCGTCAGACTCCAATTTGTATGTTTCCACTCAATCAGAACAACCTGATGTACATGTTATGACCTCTAATGCCCCCACAAGTTTCAAAACAGTGTTTAAGGACAAGTACTCCCCGGGGTGGGCAGCATTATCTCCTTCCTCTATCTTTATGAAAAGGCATTAAGTGAGGCTATGGATCACCAAAAGATGAATTATCTGCCAAAAGCCTTACTCATTTGGATCAGGATTCATGGTACCCCACGTGATAACTTGCTCTACCTGATCTCAGGTAAAGGAAGCGCTAATCAAAGAATTTTGGAGTGAGCAAGCTGTGTCCTCTCAAAAACAGGCTTTTATGGGTATACAGCCCCACCAAAACAAATCCATCAAAGACTTTGCTCATTGGTTCTATTTGGATAGCTCAGACTCTAGTGGCTTTTGAGCAGTTAAATTTGGATGATGCAAATACATCAGTTATGTCAGCTTTTTCTAGAACGCAAATGTAAGCTTATCAAATCAGCGAAAAAAAGAATTTCCAAATTATCTTGTACATTAAGAAGGCTTTATTGGAATTGCCTCCTCAATTCTCTGAAAAACCCCAAGTATATGAGTTTCCTAGACCTAGTCACCACAAAGTCTATGCTATGCCTGGAAATACTAGAGCGATCTAGTGTAACTACTGTCATCAATATCTTCATTCTAATGATCGTTGTTTCAAAAAGGAAGCAGATGAGAAGAAGAAAAGAGATAAGCCCAATAAAATTCTCTACCTCAATAATGATATGAGTGCGCAGCAAGAACATTAAAGCTCAATTGAGTATAATAATGAAGAACATTCTTCTTATTCCTTGCCCTCCTTGTTGGCTTTATCCTCTCAGTTTGGAAGAACCATTACTTGTTTTGGATTCCGAGTAAATCAAGTCAATGCCAAAGCCATCACAGATATGGAATCTCCAGTGAATGTTATTTCATAAAAATTTATCAAGTGGATAAAATTAACTCCAATATTTCTCATTTTGAAGAATATGGCACAGCTGGACCTCAGAGTACTCGATCAATTGGAGCTTTTTCATCCCTTCCTCTGAAAATTGGGAAATTAGCTTTTAATATCCCTGCCATTGTACTCAATTACTTGAGTTATGACCTACTTTTATGGACCCAAAACTTTATGAGAATTCAATGGAATTATCAATTACCCTGACTTGTTGTTGTCTCTTGGGGTATAGAGTTCCCTTACTTTTATCCAATCATGCTTCACCTGATGTCAGTTATGTCTGCTAGAAGGAACCAAGAGGTCTTATTCACTTCAATATCATGTTGGAGATTCTCACTTAAAATTACCCCCTACATCGGCTGATATTGAAGAAAAATTCCTATTTTCTCCCCCAAAAACTTAGTTATTCCGCCAAAATCACAGGTAATTGTTAACACTTCTTTTCATTTTTTGTTTAAAAGGGCATTTGTTACAAGTTTAGGGGATTTCAAATCTTCTGCTAAAGAACTCTTGCATTGTCCTGGATTATTGAATTCTGCTTACTCAGGACCATTATCTATCTTACTGATGAACCTTACCAATGAGCCAAATTTGTAGATTGAGAGCATCCGATTGCTTAGTAAAGTTACTGCCCTTATCTTGGATTTATGATGTTAAACCCTTTAAAAGTCTACAAGTTTTTGGGTTGCAAAGTGATCAGGAATTCCTTACTGCGGGTCCTACTATTGGGAAAAACCTCCTTAGTGTACAGGAGAAAAAAGTGCTTCAATTGTTAGATGAATATTCCGACATTTTTGCTAAGTATAATTATGACTTTGGGAAGATGAAAGGAGTAATGTACTCTGTTTAAACTGGCGATCATCTTCCTATTCGTGCAAAGCCCTATTGTAAGTTTAAAGTAGAAGAAGCCCAGGTTACTAAGGAGCTGCATCAATTGTTGGAGGCTGGATTGTTGAAACCCTCCAATAGTCCTTGGGCATCTCCATTGTTATTGGCCAAGAAGAAAGATGATCCCACCAAGTGGTTATGGATTATTGCAGACTGAATGCTATTATCAATGGGATTGTTATTCCTTACCTAGGATCGATGATTCTCTTGGGTTGTTGGCTGGATCCACCTATTTTTTGGCCATGGACTTAGCCAGTGGATACTGGCAAATCGATTTATTACCAGAAGACCATGCCAAGTGTACCATGGTATCGAGTGAAGGGTTGTTTGAACCAACTCATATGCCACAAGGACTATGCAATGCCCTAGCAACCTTCCAAAGGTCCATGGACAGTATGCTACGGGATCTAAAGCTTACTTGTGTTCTGGTATATCTTGATGATATTACTGTGTTTTCCTAACTTTTACTGAGCATTTGGACCATCTAAAAAAAGTTTTCAGACGAATTTGGAGCTCTTCCCTAAAACTTAAACCATCCAAATGTTTATTCTTTCAACACAAAAAATGGACTTTTTAGGACATCAGGTCTCAGCTAAAGGGATTTGGCCCCACTTGGACAAAATTCAAGTTATCCAACAAATGCCTCCTCACACCTCTCTGTGGGATATTCAAATCTTTCTCAGCATGGTTAAGTATTACTAGCAATTTATACCCAACTTTGCTGATATGGCTGAACCCTTATTTCACCTGTTGCAAAAAGGAGTGCCTTTTGAGTGAAGATCAGCTCAAGAACAGTCGTTCAATTCTCTGCGTACTTCCTTGATCAAGGTACCTGTTTTAAGTTATCCCTAATTTGACAAGCCTTTCTTTTTACATACTGATGCAAGCAATAGCTATTGGGGCTATCTTATCCCAGTGTGATGAAGAGAAGTATGATCATCCGTTGCTTTCTATAGCAAAACTTTGTCAAAGGCTGAAAGAAACTACATTGTTACTGAGCGGGAGTGTTTGGCTGTAATTCTAGCAATCAAGAACTTCCATCCCTACTTATATGGTATCCAATTCACTGTTGTTACCAACCATTATTCTTTAAGATGGTTACAGAACATGAAGGATCCTGACGAGAGGTTGGCCTGTTGGGCTTTAAGGTTGCAAAATTTCGATTTCTTCATTGTTTATCGCTCAGGTGCTCTACATCAAAATGCTGATGGGCTGTCTTGATTGCCTATTCTGACGTTGGGACTAGAAAAGGAAGAACGCTTATATAATCTTATGGACGACCTGAGTTGTGGGATCAAGAAACTGAAGAGGATTGAGCCTTTATAAAATCAATTACAAAGATACTATGATTCAGGATGAAGCTTTGTATAAGAAAGTCAAATCTAAGTAGTTGCACTTTCTGCATCCCAGCTCTAGATTTAACGCTTTAATGGAAGGTCATGAACAAGTTGGTCATAGCAGCTTTAAGAAGACTCATGAATGGTTGAAGTCTCAATACTATTTGAACAACATGACTGAATTCATCTAAGAGACCCTTGACTCATGTCTTATTTGTAACGCCATGTGACTGCTAACCCTACTTTTTGACATCATGTTATGCCTCCAACTAAAGCATTTGAGGTGGTTAGCATTGAAGTTGTAGGTCCGTTTCCTTGGGGATTGCATGGAAATCAGTATAACATTATGGCTATTGACCATTTAACTAAATGGGTAGAGTCCATTTCCATTGCTACCCCCTCAGCTAAAACAACAGTGCTATTCCTATATCAACATATTATTTCTCAACATGGGTGTCCCAAGGTTCTTATGTTGGATAATGAGACTAACTTCACCTCGCAACTTATACAGTAGTTAATAAAATTATTTAAGACTACTCAGCGAATTGTTGTCCCATATAATCCATCTACAAACGGGGCCATTGAATGAGTTAATGGAACCCTAGTCTCGATTCTAAGGAAGATGGCATCCACTGATCCAACACGTTGTAATTTTTATTTGCTTAGTGCCTTGTTTGCTTATCAGATAAGCTATCATCATATTATCAGGATGTCACCTTTTAAGTGCATATAAGGGTGGGATCCTTCAGTCCCTTTTAGTGTTCAGACAATCCTTGAGGAAAGCATTCCAGAACATTATGATTTAATTATGAGAAAGCTGCCAACGAGATTATTCATCTTCAAGCTCAAGCAATGAAATTGATTGAAACAACCAACTCAAAAAAGGACTTAAAGAAGAAATCAACAGAAACCTGCCTTACCTGAATACCAGATTGGGGATTACGTTGATTACTATCATTCTCAGCCTGGTGGGCGAACTGAAAAGCTGGGAACTAATTGGTCTGGTCCCTATTGAGTTATATTTTAAAAAGGATTAGAGTATTTGATTTTTCATGTTGATACAGGTATAGTGGTAAGCTTTATTCATCCTAGAATTTTAAGGAGTCACCCTCCACCACAATTGAATCTTGAGGGGGAAGTGTCAAAATCCCAAAAATTCTCTTATCTCCAAAAATTCCACTCCATTATTTCCCCCGGCATCATCAGAAGGAGAGAACTATATATCTCAATCTATCAAGGTTAACGATCAATCCCATCCCAATCAATTGATTGAAGAGTTTTTATTAACTGAAATAAGTCTACCAGGGGACAGACATTACCGAATATATGTGAAACTAAGAGAATAACTAAGAAATATAAAAATTGGGCACCCCAGGGTACTCAAGTTACCCCTGTTGCCAGCGGGACTGCCAGGTATGGAGGGGTTGGTGCACTACTCTGAGGGGGTTTCCCCTGCTATAGAGCAGGTGTGAAGGAAAGGGTCTGTGTGGAGGAACCAGAGTGGGAACCATGATTCTATGAGCGCTTTTTGTCTTGGTCTCAAATATCCATAGAGCCAGGCTTGGAAGTGCTCTAGTAAGTGGACATGGAATCTGTTAATAATCCCATGAATGGTTGGGACCGTGCCCTTGAACGCATCTAATGCAATTGTGTGTATTGTCCACATTGCAATGGGTATTATTAGGTAGCAGAGGGTAGATGGGATTGGTGACTCGATCTGGAGCGCGAAGATACTCTTTGATATCGAGATTTCCTGTTTGTTTTGAACCTTGAGCAGGCGTGCGACTTCCTGCCATATAGCTTTGGTTGGGGGGCATGTTTCTAGGCGGTGATGTAGGGATCCCTCCCCTCCACATACTGCACATGTTTTGTGGAGGGAGTTGGAGCGGTCTGCCGTCCTATGGTCCTTCTCAAACAGCGCCAGGCGTTTGCTCTTATCCTTGGTTGTAGGAGTGGGTGGTGTGTCATTTTCCACATTGCTTTCTGTGTGGTTAAATTATAGAGAATGTCCAGCATATCTAGGTATTCTATCCTAGCTATGCTTGGGGTTGTTGCGAGCATATCCCTCTGGGGGTGGTTTTCTGGGTTTCTTAATTTGAATTAGGGGGCTGGGTCGTCCCCTTCCCTGTATAGTACGCATGTTCTCTATGGTCCATCCCATATGGCGGATAGTTCAGAGGATATTTTGAAATGAGGGGAGGTTCCATGCAGACCCATTGCAGTAGGGTGCTTGGCAAGGTATGAAAGTAGTCTGGGTGGACTATGTGGGTTGGTTAATTTGAGCGCCTGTGCAAAGTTAGTCCTTGCTGCTCTGGACCAATGTTGTTGCGGGAGGTCTGGAGCAAGGATTTCCTTTATCCAGGTACCTAGGATGTGATTGGCAAGGCTCTCAAAATCTATTAGTCCCATTCCTCCGCTTGAGCATGGGCCAAATAGTGTTTCCATCCGTATAGGAGGGTGAGAGCCAGGCCATAGCCAGCCCTGGATAAGCGCGCGAATTGAGGTTATAAAGGTAGGTGAGAAGGCTATCGCATGGGCCTGGTACCACAGTATTGGGAGGATGAGCGAGTTAGCAACTGTAACTCGTCCTGTTAGTCCTGGGGTTCTTCCCTTGAGGGAGGCGACGCGTTTGGATACCCGTTGTAACAGGTTACTTTCCATTGTCTCATTAGCATATCCCCCTGATTCTAGCCAGATTCCAAGGTGTTGGACAGGAGTGGTGGGAGGTGTTTCAAAGGGTAAAATAATTGGGTTTTTTCTTCGAGTGTTGGTGTGAGGTTCTGATGTTGTGGCCCAATTGTTTGTGTATTTGCCTAAGAGGATGATTTCTGTCTTCCTTTTGTTGAGCGATGCATTGCTCACCTTGGAGTATTCCTCTAGAGTGTGTTCCAGCTGTCGGGCATCTTCATTGTTTGCTATACCTGCTACGCAGTCATCTGCAAAGGCCAGTATCTTTACTGTTGGTTGTCCTTGTGCAGTTATCCCCATGAGACGTGAGTCAGTTACTCGGAGGAGCGGGTCAAAGCTGAAATTGTATAGCAGTGGGCTGAGGGGATCCCCTTGTTTGAGCCCTCTGTGTGGTTTGATATTGTTTGTTAGGAATCCAGGGCCGCATACAGCCATGGTTGCAGATTCTGTTAGGAGCATCGCCCATTTTATGAATCTTGGTGGGAGTTTGAAGGCATGTATACATTCTTTTAGGTATGGCCAGCTAACACGGTCATACGCCTTTTCCTGATCCAAGAAAACCAGGGCACCAGTTGCTTTGGATAGGCAAATGTTTGCAACAGGGTGTATGTTGTTCCAGATTGAACGCCCTGGTATAAACCCAAACTGGTTGGGTGATAGGACGTCAGATGCAATTGCGCCTAATCTAGCTGCTAGAATTTTTGTTAGAATTTTTGTGTCAGTGTTGGAGAGTGCAATTGATGGAAGAGTTGATCACACAGAGAATAATTCGCTCTGATAGATTATGAGCTGTTATGAAGCCTATAAATATCCCCTCTTTTTAATAATAAAAATTAGGTCAAATTATAACCTGTATTTTCGTTTAATTTTATTACTTTTTTGGAGAATCCGCTCAGTGTAACTTTGAAAACTTGCCCCATTAGAAGTGTAATTCAAAACTTTCAGAAGGTGTCTCGCTGTAATGTTGATAGACACAAAGTCCATATGGCTATCAAATTTGGAATCATTCCTTAAAGGCCCAGTGACGCCAAAAAAATGTTAACATGTAAAGCAAACGTACATTTTATAAGTTCTTGTGGTTTTATATCCATACTAATTTCCATGTACCATATTAACCCTAAGAACCCTTGGTTGAACCCCATTATGATTTTTTGAACTCAGTATGCGTAATTTTTATTAAAACAATATGACTTTAGATATGTTACTACAGAAAATGTTTCTGGGTATTTCTTATTAGTTAAAAAGAGTAGTGAAATGGCACATTTATTTTTAACTCAAACACATCCTGGTGGCATTATTATGCCTCAAGCTTATTCTCCTATTGGATTATTTGCTTTGTCTGTATTGATTAAAGAATATTCCAGATATTTTGTACTATCGCTGAAAAATCCTATCCTTTTGTGGAGGTTTAAGGCATCTACTTTGGTAGTTACTGGTGTCTCTGAAAATTTTATCAATCAAGACCTAGTAGAAAACTCTAAATACACTACTTGACCGATGGCATGGTTAGGACAGGTGCTTCAGGTTATTCTCACACTAAAATTCTTTCAGGGTCTAAATTTTATAAATTGGTAAGTACCTCATGGCTGTCAAAATCTTGGAAGTCATAAACCTGCTTTACTCAGTTTATCTTGGGAGTGTGACGAATAATTTGGTATCAAAACCATTTGATGGCCGTCATCTTGACTTTGTCCTGATGAATGAGAAGGAATTTCAATCTCATTTTCTGAGTTAAACATCCTGAGTAAGCTGCCTCAATGTTCCAATGTATGTAAATTCAGTCTTGCGCTTCTATTGTTATCCAATTTTAGTGGATTCCTTACATTCCTGTTTAGAAAGTTTAGTGTCTTCATTTGATGTGGTTTCTTAAGATGTCTTACCTAATCAGAGTGAGTTTAATTGTGGTTCAGACTCAAAGTTAATCTGCTTTGTATTTTTCATTCAATACTTAGACATTGCAGAAAGAAGCAGCGTTAGATGATTATGTTACAGAGTTTTTTTTTCAGGATCCAACTTTCATAGTATCTCTCCACTATGATCACCTCTTCACTTTGAAGATGTGGACGGTATTCTACACCCTTGTGTAGATTATGATAACTTAATTAATTTTAGTTTCTTAATCTTCATCCTTTTTTAGAGGACAAATTGCTTTTTATGTGAAGCTATCCAGGGTACTCTAAAAGCTGGATTTTTTGAACGCCTTTAACCAGATCTGTGTCAAAAAGAGGCAGGAATGTCTTACTGCATTTCAAACCAGGAATGGTATTTTCCAATGTTGAAGCATTCCTTTTTGTCTTAAGAATGTACCTGCAAATTATTCAGCGTCATATTATGTAGCTTTAAAAATCTGTTAGTTGTATGTGCTGTGTTTTATATGGATGAAATCATGTGTCTTTACTGATCAAGAAAGCCATAATCCATCTGCAGCAAGTGGTAGATAATTTGAAGGCAAATAATTGACGCTGACGATCAGTAAGTGTAAATTTTTTAATCCCAGGCCACCTTCGTGGTCAACAACATTAACAAGGGTCATATGATCACTCCAGACAAAGAGAAAGCATTTGCGATTGTTTCATTCCAACATCATTATATGATTGAGAGGCATTTTTGGGGACATGTTTCTTTATAAAAAAATTACTACATATCTCATAAATATCACTACGCCCTTGTATAAAGTCAGTGGTTCAAATCTCTTTAAAGGTCATCTGCCATGTATGACGCCTTCTAGGCCATAAAGTGCGCTTTGCTAACAACGCCAGTTCTTCATTATGTGGACCCTAATTTGGAGTTAAATTTTGAAAGAGACACTTCAACCTTTTCTATTTCTGTGGCTATGTTACAAGTAGCCTAGATGGAGTTGAGAATCATGTAGGATATATCTTTACGCAATATGTCCTTACTTTTGTTAAATTACAGTGTTTATAACAAAGAACATTATGTGGTAGTGGAAGCCTTAACCTAATGAGATATCATAGCTATGGTTTTTTTGGCCATTTAGAGTTTTGAATTACCATTAGTCTGCTGTACTTCCAGGAGCATCATTTTCTGGCTATTGGAAAACCACCGTCATGATATCCTTGCACAATTGGTGTTTTTTGTGAGTTTATGAATGGCAAGGAGAATGATTTAGTTGAAGCTCTGAGGCGCAACCCTGCTTTAGCTCCTGATCCCAAATAAATGGATTAAAATAAGCACCCTTCTGGTGATTCCTCCAGATAGAATTGTATCTAAGCAACTATCCACCACTGCATGCATTCCAGTAATTGCTTATCTGTAGAATTTAGAGGAACATGGTATTTATAAAAAAATTTCACAGTCACTATCTTCTGAATATACTTTAATTTATACCATATGCATTCTAATAAGGTTGATATAACAAAGGGTACCATATAAAGGATAATATGGGTGGTACCAGGAATGCTTATGGGTTCCCGCAGGACCACTTCATCCAGAAATAATAGATGAAATTCATAATGGTATAACTGTATGGGCATCCTGGGAAGGCGAAAACCTGGAGCTTATCCTCCATATATAAAGCTAGAAGGTAATCCAAAAAGGTTGCTTGGTATACAAAGGAATGCCCTGTTTGCAACAAGATGAACCAAAATCATTAGCCCCTTGCATGCTTTTTGTTACCAGTACAGAAAACAGAAGTTCTTAGGACTCTTTTATCAAGTGATTTTATTGCGAAACTACCTAATCTCTGATGAGTATGATGTTGTCATGGTGGTGGAGCAGATCAACAATTTTGAGCTTTATTATAGAATTTCATACTACAATAACAGAGGCTAATGACCAAGTTATTCTTTTTCCCATGCTTTCGCTTCCCATGGCGTACCTCAGAAGATCATTAGTGACTGAGGACCCCAATTAAAATTGGAATTTTTGGGTAGTATTGTGAAAATCTCTTCAAGTTTTTCCTCGCCATCTTACTGCCTTCCACATACAATCAGTTGGGCATACAGAATGAATAAACCTATATTTGAAATCTTCCTGCGGTGCTACATAGTGACTGATACTCAGATTGGTTTAAACCTTACCTTAGCGCAATTTGGCTACAACAATGTCCAGCATTCTTTAACTCTGGTGCTCTCACTTCTTTGAAAATTATGGCTTTAACCCCGCTTTTAACATGGAACAAAGTAGGGGGCATAAGTAAAAACTGTGGTAGACTTTGGCATATTCATCAGGAAAGTACACCAGGCTGCAAACACAAGCATGGAGGCATCCATAAAGTTCTATAAAATCTAATGGAAAGTTAAGATAAATTTAACAATTGAATGTAAACAAGAATATCTTGCGATAATTAATGCAAAGAGTTTACAATCAAGCAGCCGTTAAAGATCTGGGTTAAAGAGGATGAACTGTTGGATAATTGGTGATTTGATTCTGGTTTATGAATCAAAGTTTTAATTTGATTTATGTCTCATTTACTAAATTTTGACCTAGGTTGATGTACTTTATTAAAGCCATGACTACCTGTTCAAATCTTTTTAACAAATCATCTTCCTAATATAATTGCTCTAGATAAAAATTGATGTTCCTCATCACAGAATATCTGATCAATTTTAAATGAAGTGAATCAATTAAAATATTTTTTGTTTATTTAAAGGACTATACTGTTGCTAAACTTAACATTTATTTGTTAAGAGCTTTTTGGACAATTACAAGTTTAATATTGTAAAAAAATGATTTAGTTGATAATGATGACGAAATCAGTCAAAAGACCCTAGCCAATTCTTGGTGGAACCCTTCAAATTGGGACAATCTAATTATTAACTCTACTTGGCTAACTAGTAAGATTTTAGGGAAGTGAATTTCACCAACTATGCTGCAAAATCAGAGGATTCCATTGGAGGTTTCTCCTTAGGCCCCCTCTAGTTCATTTCAATCACTTAAGCGGGATACCACCATCTTTTATAGACTTGGTGGGGTCCCCAAAAATGCAACTATTTTTCTCATGTGGGGAATGGGTAAATATATTCAATCATTACACCATGGGTTTATCTTGCCTACAATTGACCTTTATCCGCAAGTTCATCAAAGCGAGGTGAGTTAAGAAGTTCAGATAGGTTGACAACCCATATTTCCTTTATAGGCTCGTAGTTGATACCAAATTTATGCTATATCATTCTGGGCCCCAAGTTAATTTAAATAGTAAGCAATAGATCATAAGAGAGTTATTTTTTCACTTTTCACTGCTTTCTAATAAAATATTATAAACCTTTTAGTTATTATTATTATTTTATTTATTATAAGCGTTGATGAACTCCATTAAATTAAAATTGTTGGAAATTAGGCAATTAAAGTATAAGCAAGAAACTTACCCGCCTAAAATTTAGCAGAGCTTTAACATAGTTTTAAATAAATTATAGATTAGTAAGCTTACTGCTTAGTCTCCCTAAATATTAAGCTAGTTGTTGGATTGAGCCAACTATAACCTTTGTACATAGGGAGTAAAGGTACCTCGCACTACACAAGTGGTGCTCACTACAGGGGAACTTATTTAAAAAAGATATTTTTCAAAATTAAAATTTTTGACTTAGGAAGGAGAGATGGCAAGAATAACCAGTCATCTTTTTAATTTACCCTCTTATATATAACTAAATTGAACTAGAGGAGTTGTTGGTTTCCGTAATTCTCCTCATTACATAAGCTTTGAGACTTATACAATTACCATGGAGCAGCTTAGAAGTATTGGACAAATATGGCTTCAGGGATTCCGGCTTTTTGACCTCAGCAATTTGAAATAGCATTCTACTTGTTCTTGTCAGCATAATTAGGACCAGCTACTTCTGCAATATTTGATTTTTAGATCTATGGGCCTTAGTCAAGCACTAAACAAGCTAATATAGCCCAGATGGGGCTATTCCTATCTTGAAATCTCCAAATCACTGTAACAAATTCTTAAATGAGTATTTTTGGCCATCATACCTTGTTTATGTATTTGCTCACCAGAGGTCAGTAAAATGTGGAGGTTTCAAGACTTGACTAAGAATCTAGAAACCAGTTTACAGGTTGTTTATTAAGTGTTAATGACGACAATAAACTTAATGTGCAGTTTTGGCAATAAATAAATGAAATTAAATCTCAATTGAACTGAGACATGTTGGCTATAGGATATCTAGTCATGGACAGCTGTGGAGTAACAACAAACTGATACAAGGCCTGAATCAATTCAAAAAAGATGTTAAACGTAAATTTGTCACGTCATGGGACGTTAGGTAACATGCTGAGGTATTTGAGAGAACTCAACCAATATCCTAACGTAAAGTTGAAGTGAACAAAGCATATGTGAAGCAACATTACAACCACTAACCGTCACCTCTCCTGAGATACAACTGACCAGAAACCAACAAGTAGCTATTTAATGGGATCTGTAAGGATAAGAGGTCTAATTCCGGCACTCCAATAAGATATTGGAGATCCACTCCAGGTAAAAATGAACTATACTGTCAAGTCTTCGAATTTTTAGTTCTGAGACAGTCCAAAAGAATGAATTGTATAATTTGCATGCTAGTTTGCATGAATGCGGAGAGATCTCACAGAATTATGACTATTAAGCAGCAATGCCTTTAGGAATAGGAGAGTCAAATAACCTTTGAATGAAATTTAATGCGCGCGTTATAGGATAGTAGATGTCAATGCTCTGATCAAACATTGACTCCTGCTAAATCTGAGTTATTTGAAAAACCCTTGGAAGAAAAGGCTACACAAGAGAAAATGCATAAACTACTAGTTCAGGTACCAATTTCATTAAATGAAGTTCCCCCTTCTGAGGAGATGCCAAACTTTGAACAGAGACAACTTTGAGTTAGTTACCTAGAGTCTCAGGTTATTCTGTGCCAGAGATTTCCATATTGAAAAGTTTCTATCCAGAATTTAACGATATAATCCAGTTAAACTTCCTAAAAATGATAAGCATGAAAATGTGCACTTATTATCTAAGATGTTCAAAATGACCATGCACAGAGCCAATGATATTAACAAAGCTAACATCAAGTTTAATTTTCTTATGACCAAAATCAAAATCAGATCATGTCCCACTTGCTAAGGAGCATTGGAACTTTAATGATGTAAAATCCTGGATTTATATGAGTTCTAAAGTCCCATTTTCATGGTTAATAGTAATGTTGAATTCAAGACGCTTAGTTTAGGAAGAATGAAACCATTACTAATTTTGATTACCAATAAAACCATGAGGCCCAAGTACTATAGGGTTTTAGAGCCATGGTAGAATTTGACGTCAAAATTGTGCTATAAAATGCCACCAAGAATTATACTGAATTACACCATTCCTTGCTTCCAGCGCTTAAAAAGAACTTGGATACACCATTCATGATTTTTAACCCAAAGGGGTGTGAAGTTATGTTTGGACTGATCAAAGTGGAAGTACAAACCAGCTGGACCCTAAGAGTTAATAAAGGTGATAAATAGACCATGGAGAACTTTCCTCAATATCAAGTAAATTACGTAAAATGCTGCAACTTAGCTAAGGTAGCTTGTTGGGTCTATAAATCTAAAGTACATTATGTAGCATTCAGTCCTAAATGATGCACTGTAGAAAATTTGGCGACCTACCAAGGCAAAGTAATCGAGGGGGAAGAATCTTTGATTGGTGAAGAGGATGCATTGCAGCCATTAATCATCCAGTCTTTTCCCAGAGTTATGAGAAAGTGTGAGCCATCATTATATAAAAGAAACTGATTAAAACATCCCTAAAATATCAGCCATCGCAAGAAGTCAGTAAGCAGCCATGGGATGAGAGAAATAAGATGTTGTCTCTAAACCTTATGCCACTCACATTGACAAGTACAACTAATCTGGAGAAACCAAGGAAACCCAAGACTTACCTCCTCTTAATGGAGTTAAAGTTTTATTACCAATTAAGACACAGAATACTCACTTTTTGATGTAGTGAAGCAGATTAAGACTATGATTAATCAATTTGATACTCCTTTAATTCTTGCTTTAAGCCGTAACTCACCCTAAATTCTAATTATACTCATATAAAATTCACCTAAAAGAATTTTGTTTCAAGTCATTGTTAACAGCAGAATCCCCGTGAATGTTATATTCAAATAATTCACAAAACATTTGAGATTAACTCCTGATGTGACCCACCATCAATGATATGGTAAAGCTAAACCTATGAGTACTACAAGAGAGGGTATTAGCGCGTTACCAATGAGGTTTGCCCTTTGCGGTTTGATGCCTCAATTTTAGTGCTTTTCAATGATATTACTAATTTACAGTTGGTACTAGATATAAGATTAATGATATGGTTTTAAATTCTCAGTATTCAACTTTTCTAACCTATCTTAAACATTATCCCTTAACTACTTGAATGATAATTGGCCTCCCTAATCATAGGGTTAACTTCTAAAATGTGGCTTATAAAGATGATGTAGTACCTATACGTTATCAACAAGTAGCAACAGAAGTTCCCCACATCTAGCCACCATTCTCAAGACTTTAGGCATCTTTATAAAGCATCTAAGGTCTGTGTATTTTACCCTGGAGAACAGTTTATGGTTTCAGATCGAATGAGCTTAAACTATCTGAAGGATTACCAGGAGAAATTTACTCCCCTTAGCAACATCAAGGATTAGCCTCTTGATGCTCCTGGAATAACCTTGTCCAGTCATCAGTAGATCTGTTTTTTACTTGCCAACCTAGTTTTCTACAACCATATCATAAGATGGCAGAAGATTAAATTCGTACATTTTACTTTTTTGAAAAAAATTTTAGCGGTACATGAATTTAAAATTTGACAGAATTTGTCTTATACAAGCCGCCCTAACTAAAATGCGCATTCATTACTAATGGATAACTTGATGAACTAAGTGATAAAATAAGAACATCTGATGGGTATAATGCAAAGATATACCCTAAGTATTTATGACAGACAACTACAACCTTGGATGCGCTATTAGGATCCACACACGTTAATACTAGAATTCAAGAACCATTAAATCATGGCCAAACAGAGATTGAGGCCAAAAAATAAGACGTTGAAGAAGGAAATGCAAAGATTGTATTTAAGTAATGGTGTCCCCTTGTGTAGCCTGTGTGCCAGTCCAATAATAATAGTTGAGAGAAAGATGGCCCTGATAAAGTCTGTCAAGGTTCTGGTATGACTGGACGATAAGACCTGGATAGCTACAGCAGATTGGTTAGAATCTGCCAAACATGATTAATAGTATGATTTTTTGAGTGCAATGGGATGAGGCGATATTGGTTTAAAAAGGGTTATTATTAAATTGCCTCCAAATAAGGCAATAAGGTGATGTTGAAATTTGAAGATTGTATTTAGTTCGCCTCAAACTAAGACAATAGAGAATTTTAAGAATACCATTCCAAACAAATGAGAATATGCCAGACTGAATAATCTAAGATAATGGAACAATATAGTCCAAATTCAATGATATATAAGTGAGATGGGGCGATTGAGAGTGGGAGTAGTTAATGGGATTGAGGGAGTGAAGCAGATAAGATCTGCTCATATTAACATAAATAAAGTATTGTGGTCAGACATAATTGCTTAGTACTTTTATTATATCTTTAAATAGCTTTGAGGACTATTGATCCTCACATTGTCCATCCGTTGTTCAGTGGGTTAGTCCTCTATGACCTTTACGGCATATCTTAATAATATCACCTAAAACTTATAACAGTGGTACTCACTACAGGGGTCACATTAATCAACAATTAAAAAATTAAAAAATCTCCATCGCCAGCCATGTTGAATCAGGCCTGCTTTGGTGGGGAATCTTCATGACAAACTGCACTAGCCAGATATATTAAACTCAAACGCGCTTTAGACGTAGTGCTTAAAAAAGCAGGATGAGCTTCTTCAAGAGCAGAACGACGTTATGAACCAGCTTGACAGAACGTTTATTAAATTCGAACTCTTGTACAACAAAGTAAGAAACTAGCTAATTTCTTGGAGAACACTACCAAACAACTGCATTTCTCAGAGCGGACTTTTAATGGTACCTCTCTGTTTCCTCATTGGGAAGAGGATGTGCAACAATGGGCTGCTTGGGGAGAATTGTATGATGGAGAATATGACTCAGGCATGAGCTACTAAACCCTGGAGGGCAGTTCTGGATATGGTTATGAATTGGAGAGCCACTTCCCCCAAATAATGGCAGTCCTGCCCACCAAAGAGCCCACAAAACCTCCAAATCAGCAGACAACCAACCTCTGCTGGCCCAACTCCTCAACTGAGACTATTTATGAACTTTGATCCATTCCTAAATATGCCCCAAAAGGTCGCAATTATGAACAGGAAAAGGAGGTCTTTATAATAAGTGGCCTCTGTTCAATCACAGTGGGAATATCCACGGCTTCTTTACATGTTTTGAGTTTTCAGCAGAAGGTGCCTCAGATTGACGTAAAGCTAAACTGTATAAAAATCTCTTTAGATGTTGGGATTGTTAATCAAGTCGCCTGCTATCTTCCTTTCACCTCTTTTACATACTGAGAAGCAAAGAATACTGTGCTAGGGCTGTTTGGGGTACTGCAAACATGTCCCAGTAAAAAACTGAATTCTTGACTATTGGGTTTCATGTAACAAAACTCTAACTGCATTTGCTGACTATTTTATGGAGGAAGCCAATGTGCTAATTGGGGCAGGGACTTTATCTGAATCTGATGTGTGTATCATAATGAACCCCACAGTGAAGACAAAAAGCGAGTTTTACAATGTCATGAACCTGATTTTGGATGACGACGCTACCCTGCTAAAATTGTTTAGTTTATGCGCCATGTATCTGCTACCTTCCCTCCACCCAATACATAGTAGAAACTTACCACCACTGTCATTGGAACTACTCATTTGGGGGAATTCTCCAGTCCTGCCCAGATTCCGCTTAGCAACCCCTGGCCTTTATATAATAATGCGCCTCGCCCTCAGCTAAGTTTCCCCCAGCAGTTTGATTTCCGCTCTGGTCTTTTTTATTAAAATCTTCAGCAGCCCAACTACCAACCTGAGCCAAGTTATGCCGATTGTCAGCAATCATCCTATTGGCATGGTTTAGTTACGCTGATTGTCAACAATCAAACTTTTAACCTGGCCCTTTTTATGAAAATCAAGGACCTGGTCCCTCTGATGTTAATTGCTTTGAATACGGTTGCACTGGTTACCTTGCACGGAGTTGCCCTAAACATCAAGTTCAATACGTTCATCATGATCAATATTAGGTAAAAGATGGAGCAGATTAGAGATAGGACTATCTACCTCAACTATCCTAATACCAAACGTCCCACCTGAAGCTATTGTAGTATATTGAGCGAAAGTCCCTCAATACAATGACAGGTTTTTCTCCAACAACTGGTTGGAGGAGTGAACGTACTGACACAGGTGCAAGTCAAGGCTGCGGTAGATGAAGAACCTAAGGTGCAACCAAACCATACGTCTGTAAAATGCTCAACCAAAAAACTTTTCTCTCTCGTTGCAAACACTTTTGCAACATATTCAATTCAAGTCTAGGTAAAGTTTGATAATCTCATCAAGGAGATTAGTTGGCGCCTAATCTCGGGGAGCAGTTGGGAAAGTAAAGTCAAGGGCACAGGTGTTGGCCCCGCGTCATCCAAATTGTGCAAATGCCTCAGCGAGCCTGGGGGAATAGGTAAACTTAACAAAAAACCGGCGGTTACCATTTTCACAGAAATTTTAGCTTGGCAAGCGCGTTGCAACCAGTACATCAATACACCGCACTCCCAACCACTAGCATTGGTGGAACATGGGGTGCGGGTATTCCTGTATGTTCATCAAACGGTGCTTTGGGAGATGTTTTGTGGGGATGTACAAACACATTTCCCAAATGCGGTGTACATTGCACCCCATTCCATGCCATGTGGTTGGCTGAATCTTGGCTTTGAGAGTAAGGAAGCAGCAGATATAGCTGCAAAGGTATGTATAATAGCTGACCTCCTGGATGGTAAGCGGGTAAACAAAGCAAAGCGCACCCGTTGGACTAAATTGAATTAACTTTTTGTAACTTTTGACTTCCTTCCCACAACGGTAAAGAGCACTGTACTCAAACACCACCTGAAGGCAGGGCTTTCCATATATGGCGAAATACAATCCTTCAAAATGCAGCGCTTTATGCTAATGCCAAACCTGTGCACAAGCATAGCGATTGCAGTCCTAACCCCAGCCGCAGGGATAGCGAAGGATCTGACCCAAATCTCGCATACCACTTTTGTCAACTTTGATGGGCATGCCACCCATCCTTTTAGGGTCACCGTGGACAGCGCACCTCCCATCTGCGCATTCTGTAGCACTTTTGGCCACAAGGCCCACACCTGCCCCATCAAGGAGGCGTTACACATCAAGAGATTGTCTCAGATTTAATTGGCGGTGGAGAAGCCCACTATGAACTGACACTAGACACCAAGGCAGCCTTCACATGGGGAGCGCAAGGCTGCTATATCCTAGTAAAACAAGTGTCCCCACAAGAGTGGAAGAATGCCAAACGGGCTGCAAGTCAGCTTCAAGGAGGCGGCCAAGGCCGCTTCTGCAATCCTGCCATCCCAGCTCTAGGAGGACATTGAGACTTTTATGGTGGAAGAAGCTCATGAATCCCTCGACCAATCAGATTGGTATGCCCAAGATAATTGGGCCACCCAAGCTGAAAACCCAATGAGCATGTCAGTTTCACCTAACCAATGCACTTAAGCATCTATTGGGACTGAGTTGGTCACCAACTTTCCTGCCGATATTCCACCTCCAAGCAACGGTGCACCACAGATGCACACATTACAAAAAGCTCATCTCGCAGTGGGGAAAAATGTGAAGGCAAAAGCCAAAGTGAACCCAACTGCTAAAGCTAACTACTCTGAAAATTACTCCATAGCATCACATACCCAAGGCGCCAACAAGCGCTGTGAAGAAATTGAAAAGGCTGAAGGGCTCAGGTGCTCTTCCCCTCGCACCTAAGGTGCGATGGGGGGAGCCTTTAATTTAGGGATGTTATCCGTCGTTGGACTCAAGGCCTCACCATCCTAGGGTAGGAAACTGAGTTAGAACAAAACAATTTACCAATGGACATCTTGGCCATTCAGGAAACCCACTGTATGCGCAGTACTGAGGAAACATGGAAATCATGCTCCTCCCTTCCCTCTCCTTTTGGTCTATGCACTGTGGGGTGCTAGTTAGAGTGAACAGAAATTTTAAAATTTATATTATCAAACTCACTTCTAAATGGCCGCGTCCTTATTGTCACCTTTTTGTGAGGTGATAAAGTGAATGCTATTGTCAACATTTACACCCCGACCTGTGCACATGAATGTTGGGAATTTTTCTGGTTGGTCAATTCCATTCCATTGCCCCCTGACCTTTTTGTCATTGGAGACATGAACTTCTGGTTGGCCCATCCACAGAACGCTGGCCCTCATCGCCTACACCCCCACAGGGGCACGTTAAACTCTGCGTTCTCAAAGCCACCCTAGAATTGGTTAATACTTTGCTGTGACATGCTCCGCTATTCAAAAACATGTTGCGCCCCCACATCCACAACATCCAGTTAAGGTCCATGTCCCGCATTGACCTTATCCTTGTACTGTTAAATTTTGTACCCAGATTTCCCATTTAACCATGAAAAAATAGATTTCTCCGACCACAGGATGATATCAATTTCCTTCCATTTATCCAACCCAGCAGCTCAGGCTCCGAAATGGTGAAAACTTTGCCCAGCTGAAATTGCATCAACAAGATTTTCCTCATGGGTGGAATCTGCAACCACAGCTCCAGAGTTTGGCACACCATTTTATGCAGATACAATTTCCACATGGTCTACCTTCAAGACAAGCACAATCTGCCAGGCTCACCACCTTTCCTCCCGCCGCTCAAGGTCTGCCTCGGTGGTCATTTTGCATTTTCTTGCAGAGTTGGACCAACTGGAGTCCAACGTCCCAGCTGCGGGTTACAGTACATCCTGGGGTTGCAAGTGGGCGGAAGTGGCCACCCACTTTAATGCTCTAGTGAGTCAACACAAGCATTGGATTGTGTTCAGTACAAAGCTAAACATATTACTTTGGGTGACATGTGCTCCACTTAATTTTTTAGAAAAATTTTTGCACCATGCCAGAGCTTGGCCTGCACACAGGTGTGAAGGCCAGACAATTCCAAAGCAGATACACCAGCTGAAGTGGTGGTTGAGATACAAAACTATTACTCTGAACTATATTAATCTGACCCAATTCAGTCAGCTGAAATGGCAAATTTTCTCGATAGTGCACACATCTACACTGTTTCCTGTTTCCCGTAATTGATAAATTTGATTACTCAGGACAAACTTTGGTCCGTTATTCACGGTACACCATATAGTAAATGCCTAGGCCCAGATGGCATCCCTTATGAGTTCTATAAGAAGTATTTAAAGGGTTTATCCTCATTACTGCTTGCCTTTCTTAACCAATGCCTTCTGAAAACGAGCCTCCTACCTGGAGGGCAAGAGGCCTACACCATTACATTATACAAAAAAAGGGGATATGCTGGACTTGGCCAACTGGCGCACCATTTTTCTCACCAACACTTATACAAAAAGTTTTACTAAAATCATGGCTAACCGTCTAGGGATTGCTGCCTCTGCTCTCATCTCCCCTGAACAATTCAGTTTCATACCCAGAAGATCGATTTGGGACAATATACACACTGTAGCCAATGTCTTTTAGTCCACGGCCTCTGGCGCACTTGTATTTTTAGACCAGCAGAAGGCCTATGATATAGTTAACTAGGATTACCTCAGAGCCTGCCTCCACAAGTTCTGCCTACCTCCTCGCTTCATCATTTGGGTGATGTTGCTAACGGAATCCACCACAATAGCTGTGCGTGTCCCTGGCTTTCTCACGGATGTAGTCCGCCCTCAAAGGGGCCTACGCCAAGGGGACCCTCTTAGCCACTCTTGTATAACTTCAGCCTTGACCCACTTCTTCAAAATGTGAATGCCCGCCTTACTGGGGTCCATGTGCAAGGCCAAGCCCCTGTCAAGATGTTGGCATTTGCTGATGATTGTGTGGTTTAAGTGTCTAACAATCATGATGCACGCGCGCTTGAAGATACTATTTAGGTCTACTCCAGGATAAGTAATGCTGCACTCAACGCCTCCAAAACCAAAACCATTCTCCTTGGTTGGTATCAAGCCTGCTGGTGGGCCCCCAACTCCCTCTTTCCTATCTTCCCCGTCAGCTAGCGCACGAGTTACCTTGCCTTGCCCACCCCACACAGCCCCGCTTGTGCTCCCCTTAATGCCAAGTCCCCCGATGGCCCTGTCCGCCATTTGGGAGTATGGCTGGAGGCAGGCGGATATGCCTCATTGGTTATGGAAAACCATATACTTGACAATGTGACGAAACGCATAGCTTCCCTCAGAGCCCGTCAGACTTCCCTTAGAGGCAGGGTAGTACTAGCTAACTCTATGCTCCTTTTTAAAGTTTGGTTTGGGGCCCACGCCATCGCTTTTTCCCCGAATTTCTTCAAGTCACTATACGCCCTTCTGCAAGGGTAACTTTGGTCAGGCTGCCCACTGACAGTGCACCTGGATGTCATGTTTGGACCTCGCCATATTGGTGGTATGGGCCTGCTCAACTTTGAGGCCCATGCTGCAAAGATACTTGGCACCTGGATCACTGCCATTACTAACCCTGCAATATCAGCTTAGCACTGGTACCGTGTGGCCTGCTCCAACTTCTCCCACGCCCTGGGCCTAACCAATCCGTCCCACCCACACTCTCTGTTAAAGTACCTGGCTTAGCATCCTTTGGCAGCAGGCCCACATGGGACGTCTCTCCACTTCAAAAGGATCCTCCTCTCAATGTGGAGTGCTAAGTGGAGAATTTGCATTTGTGGGCACACCTCCCAGAGGGGGCGCCCCTCTCCTTGGTCACCCAGGAGGTACAGGGAAATTCTCATTCTGAACGGAGTGATACCCATGAGACCACATCCCTTGTCCAGGGTGGACTACCTGGACATGATGGACAACTCCTACCCCCTTGATACCCAGAAAACCATCTGGAATTATACCCATCACCCTCTTCTGCAGCCACATATTTGTTCCCATGTGTGGCGCTGCTCGAGATGGGTATGCCATACTGCCAAACGCTCTAACGCTTAGCACTCATCCTGTGTTGTGTGTGGCCAGTACGGAACGCTGTTTCATCGCCTGGAAAATCGTCCTCCATCTAAAGCGGTATGGCGTGAGGTGCAATGTCTGCTTCGCCAGGATCAGGAACAGCCCTTCAGTCAGTCTAGGGACATGTTTGCTTTATCAATGGCCTCCCCTCTCCCATTCTCTCTCCATGCCTTGGTGGTCGCAATTGCCATGTGTACTATCCACACGATTGTCTTGGATGCCATATCAGGCTCCACCCCCACCCTCCAGGGATCTGTACGCTGGTTCAGGTCGCACTTAGTGGACCACTTTCAAGCGTGAATGTTTGGGTACCTCCCACCACATCACCGCCAGTTGGTCTCGTCCTGGTTCCCAATTTGGTTCATCAACTCAGACCCCTTCTTACAAACATGCTCAATAGTGGCGCCTGCCCCTGCACACATGACCCCCCTCCTTGTCTTGGCGTTCCCGCTGGTAACAGGAGATAGCATTAGCTTCTCTGGGGTGCACTCCTCTAGCTGGAGTTTCGCTTTCTTGGTGCCTTATTGGAAGTGTCCATTCCCTTGTCAGCCTTACCGGAATAAATATAAATTTAAAATGTTTGACCAAGCTTCTTCAATCAAACTGAATCCAGTCGCAGATGCACCTTCCTGAAAGGCTTAAACGTTGCCCTTCTGGTAGACGGTATTTTTAAAGAATACCCCAAAGTCAGTGAAAGGATTGTGAGTTTCCTTGGGTAAAAGAGATCCCTTAAATGCCCACGTAGTAATTATTAAATATTCTTCTTATTTTTAGCGTACATACTGTGACATTTATAGCAAAAAATAGACTTCATGCTATAATAGATATGGGCGCCCCAGTCAACATAGTTTCCAATAAGTTGGTGGCAAAATTGACATTAAAACATGATGCAGACATCAAATGGTGTATAAGACTGCTGGAGCAGAAATAACAGTCTCTGAGGGAGCGCACAGAGTGCTACCTTTGCGGTTTGGGTCAAATGTCTTTGTATCTCCAGAGATAGTGCTACCAAAAAATAATTATGACATTATAAATGGAACTTCTTTCATGTGACACTTCAAAACTGTTGTTATTGAGACGAAAAACCTTCGAAATTCTGTAAGCAGCAGATCCAAAATTACTTCACCTCCAGAGAAATGACAATAGATCTGGTTCAAATGACGCATATCAATCTTGCATATAGTGATGGGGTGATTCCAAATTGCTACCTTTGACTAGAGCAAGACCTGGGCCCTTCCCCAGCAAATATATGAATATCAAAATCTTCTGCTCAGAGGTGCTGGATCTATATTAATTCCTTCAAGACACAAAGTCATAGTGACCACTGAGTTAAAGTGGAAGTGCCATCTGGGATCTATGGGGAGGTCATTGGGCCCTATCAGAAAACGATGCTTGAACCTCATGTGGCTCCAAACATTATACTCCTGGGACATGGGGAGATCAAGGTCTTGTTAGCAAATATCCAGATTGAACTAATGAAAATCCGCCAGAATCAAATAGTGGCATATTTACACTTGATACCAGTTTAGGAGGTCCTTCAGGTTCATGAGTTTGGATCACTTGATAACTTTTGGTCTTACTTTCAAGCCACAGCCGTTGTAATGATAGTATTACCACAGGAGATATAATAGGAATTTTAGAAGAACAAAAAAATAGGCGATAGCTTTATTTCAGAAGTATAAGGAGATTTTTGCCATTGATGACCATAATTTGGGTGTGCTCAGGGGTGGTCCATCGAATGGACACTGGAGATCATCCTCCTATCAGGTATCAGCCGTTCCACTGATCTAGGGCAGCTGAAATAGTTATCACTAATGAAATCAACAAGTTTCTTGAACAAGGGATGACCGAATTAACCAAAATTCTGTGGTCTTCACCAATTCTGATTGTAAAAAGGACGATGGTACTAAACGGGTGGTAATAACTACCAGAAGCTCAACAGTATTACTAAGAAGGAATTTCATCTCTTACATCAGATTTATGAAGCGTTAGATTGGTTAGAAGGAGCTCGCTACTTCTTGGCAATGGATCTGATATCAGGTTACTGGAAAATCGGGTTACCCATGGCATAACAGAAGAATTGTGTCATAATCACAACATAGGGGCTTTAAAGCTGACCTTATGTCTCAAGGGCTTTGTAACACTCCAGCTATGTTCCAACAAGCCTTGGACTCTATCCTTGGTAATCTGAAGCTTTCATGAATCCTTGTGTAACTCAATGACATTAATGGTTTTTCCCAGAAATTTTCTGAGCACCTTGATCATCTAGAAGAGGTATTCTGTCAGCTCGCTGAGGCAAACATCAAAATTAAAAAATTATAAATGTAACTTCTTCAAAGTCTAGCTGGAATACCTGGATTTTTGGTAGACTCTAAGGGGCTGGAACCTAAGCCAACCAAGGCGGAGGAAATCCAAAAATCTACTACACCAAACAGTAAGCGTGATATACAGGTATTTTTGGGAATGGTTGACTACTACTGGCGCTTCATCCCTAACTTCAGCTGTATTAGGGCGCTAATTGAGTTGTTAAAAAAGATGTAATGTTTGAATGGACAGAACGCTGTGAATGCTTTTGATACACTTCAGACGGCGCTGATCAGTGCGCTAGTGCTACGCTATCTAAACTTCATTAAAGAGTTCATCATACAGACAGATGCGTCCCTTTCCTCGATTAGGGAGATCCTTTCTTAAAAAGATGATGAGGGGGTGGAGCACCCCGTTGCATACTGCAGTCAAAGTCTGAACTCCCATGAGCATAATTATACCATGACCAAGAAGGAGTGCTTAGCAGTTGTTGATTTTTTAGTGATAAGGTTTAAATCCGCCAAGCTAATTTGCACAGGGTACTAGACACTGAGCAACGGTATGGTGAATATGCAGATTGCTGATCCCCAACAAAAACCGATATTATACAATATGGAGCAATTGCCCCATTTGACACTTTTATTATAATAATAAATGCAGAACTTCTCTGCAGACTACTAAAATACCTCCTTCTCTCATACTTCTGCTCAACGCTTATCACGGTATTCTAAATCAGATCCACCCTCTGCTTTATAATTACCTATTCATTCCATTTTGAGAGTTTTCATCTATCTCAAGATTTTAGCAGAGTTTCTTTAATTTGTAGAACTATCAAGGCTACAATTAATTTGCTTCACATTCTTTTTTCTGTCCAATATCAATTTTCGCCTCAACTCTAATTTACAATCCGCCAGAATGTATAGCTTATCATCCAGTCATATTATTTTCTCAACATTACCTCCTATTTGAATGGACAATAAGCTCATATTGCTTGTATGCTTAAAGGAGTTTTGTGTGAACTTAGTTGATAATCTGACCAACTTCAGGCTCCTTAATGGTTTAGGAATTGATACCAGTTTTCTCAATTATTTCAAACGGTCCAATTCAAAAGTTAGATAAGCTTGTTCTTCCACCCAAATCCATGTTGGTCATGGAACAAGACATAAGCTCCTACAAAGAACTGCTGGAGTCCACTACGTCAACTCTGGTCAGCCTCTTGATTATGATACTTCTTAGCCAAACTGGCAGAGTATGCTTTCCTTTGTAATTTGATTAGCATCTCTGTTAAATTTGTAAAATAATGCTGCGGTTCCACGCCACCAGTATCCTCCACGCAAGAGTAAAGCAGGGTAGGTAAGGCTGGATGTCTGACATATAGCATTTGAATAGGACTCTTTCTGATGGACGAATGGTAGCTGTATTACACACAAAGACAGCTGTTGGTAGGAGGTTACTTCATTCAGAGGGTCGATCTTTCAAAAGATTGTGGAGTATGTCTACCAATATTCCAATACCAAACCACCATTCCGTTGGATTCCGGATGGTAGGGTGTAGTCAAGACCCTGCAGATTGCCATCGGTTTGTTTAATTTGAGCAGGATTTGCAAAGTGAAATTAATTCCGTTATCTGTTTAGTTGAACTGTGGATAGCGATGTCAAAGATGCACTCCATAATAAACTTAGCATTAGAGCCCTCCCCCAAGTCATTTGCCCTGGCTTCCACCTATCTCGTCATATGATCAATTCATACAATAATGTACAAAGATAGGTTTATCCAGTTGGCAGAGGCCCCACTACATCAAGGGAAACGGTATGCCAGGTGAACTGGGGCTTAATCAGCTGGTATCTGGTCTTCTTTTGGAAGGATTTCTCTACTTGGCACTGATGACAACAGCTTACTGTTTCAAGCACATCATAATGCATACTCTCCCAATAGTAGCGGGGTTGCAAAAACTCCAACATTTTCTGCAACCCACCATGTCCTACCACCCAATGTGCATCTATAATAATTGCTAGTCTATCAGAGAGTTTAGGGAAGCTCAGCGTCAATTTCCCAATCTGCTTATATAGTTCCCCATCACATAAAAAGGTTTTTTGTCTAAGCCCATCTAGCACTTTGATCACTTGCAGCAGCTCATCATGGTATTTTCCCACCACCATCTTCTCATACATACCTTCAGCCAAATTCTGCCATAATAGCGACTGTTGGTAGCTGTAACAGACGGTCTGCATTTTAATGTTGCACTACTGGTGGTGTACAATCTCAAAATTATATGCTTAAAGTTTCAACGCCCATCTTGCAAACTATCCTTCAGGTTCACAGAGATTTTGCAGCCAGAACAAGAATGCATGATCCGTTACCACTTTGATTATTACCCCATGGAGGTAGACCATGAACTCTTTATATAAATATATTAATGCTAAGCACTCCCACTTTTTCACGGTGTAATTTCATTCAGGACCTGTTAAGCATCATCTACAATATGCTATGGGATGCTCCACAATGTCATCTTCCTTTTAAGGATGATACTTCCTCTGCGACAGAAATGGAAGCATATGTTTGTAAAATAAATTCCTTTTCTAAATTAGGGTAATGTAAAATGGGCGCGCTAGCTAGTGTGTTCTGCAAGACATCAAAAGCGTTTTTGCATCGTTCAGTCCAGTCAAAAGTGGCATTTTTCTTCAACAACTCTAAGAGCTGTTCCCTTATACAACTGAAGTTATATATGAACCGCTGGTAGTAACCAACTATCTCCAAGAATACTTGTATATCTCATTAATTACCTTACCAGGTCATCTTTATTAAAGCTTTCACCTTCACAAGGTGCGTTATGCCCTTTTGAGTTCGCCACAAACTCAAGGTATTTTTGATTTTTTAAAGATTACAATTCCAAGACTTAATCTAAATAGCAGCATTGGAGAGTCAGCAGAACACTTGTTCTGGGTGGTCAAGATGATCTGTGAACGTTCACAAAAACACATTGATATCATTTAGTTAAACTAAAACGCAGGAAATCTTCAGATCTCCCTATATTGTATTTATATAACGCTGAAGCGTAGCTAGGGAATTGCACAAACCCTGTGGCATATGTGTAAGCTAATATAACCCCTTTGAAGTGAATATAGCACAATTTCTTGCGTTACACCGCTGGAAATTTGATCTGCCAGTACCCAGATATCAAAAACCATGGCAGAAAAATAATTATCCCCTCCAAGTCAATCTAACGCATCATCAATCTTTGGAAGTGGGACGGAATTTATTCTTTATAATGCTATTTAACTTTTGATAGTCAATGACCACCCAGTTTGTGTCCTATTTTTTCATAACAATAAGCACTGGAAATGCTACGGACTCTTAAATGCTCTAACTTACCTTGATAGATCAATTTGTCTCCCTCATCAGATACAACCTCTTTACCTGCTCTTGAGCACCGAATTGGCCATGATCAAATGGGAGGGCGATCTCCCGTATCTACCCAATGCACCACCCTTTGGGCGCACCTCAAATTGTGGTCATCAAAGGCAAAAATATCTCATTATTTTTAGATAAATAAAGCCATCGCCCTATCTTTCCGTTCCTCTGACAATCTGGTTAGAGCTTCCCGTGGAACCACTTCCATTATGCTGAATGATGGATTTTCTGGTAGGCTGAGGTCCTCCCTTAATCTGAAGTCTTTAATACAGTGAACCTCATCAATAGGGGCCAAATGTACATAAGCCACCACTTTTTGACGTTAAATTTTCATTGACTCCTTCAGTAGGTATTACTAGCAAACCTTCACTTCCCCATTCCCTGGTAACAGTAGCCCTGGAGCCACATTTGGTTAAAGCTGCAATTGCTGGTAGGGCCCCACAATTTCCCCATATAGCTCTTTAGGGACATCTATTTTGATCTTGGTCCCTATTATGACCTGATGCCCAGAAGGTATACTCAAAGTTCTCGCAGCTCATAGCAGAATACTTTGTACTCGTAAATCTGGTTAGGGTGGGCTCCGGTCCTCCTCTTTATTTGCCAATATCAGAAAAGAATCATCCCATCAATATACACCAATTTGATCTGACTAGAGCAGAACGGGTCATATGGGATTCCTCTAGAGGTAAAGTAAATGGATATCTGTTGTCCCAAGGTACTAATGCTATCTTCCACCTTATCACACACACTCCAAATTGCCTCATGAATGCAGAACCAATAAGCATATCATTGTTGTTTGGCAAAACCACCACTGAAGTAAAAGCCCTAACTGAACCAAATTGCAAGGTAACGCGCTGTAAGCTCCTTCAGAAACAGTGCTATGTGCCCCCGCGGTCCCATACACTACTCTGTGATCCACATCAGGTTTCAACGGAAGCTTGTCCACGAGATTGGTGGAGAATTAAATATCTGGTGCACAGTATCTATGATAGTCCGGATTTTTGTGTTCAAAATAGAAATATTAAATTAGGTAAACTCTGAATAAGAAGAACCTTTGGTATTTTTACATTAACGTCCAAGGGCTTTTTTGTTACAAAGGAAAGAGAATATACCCATACTGACGAGAGGATAATCCTGAGCGATCTTACCTATGGGAATGGCTACGTTAACCCTCACTAGGGAGGTGAAGTCAAATGAGGGTCCAGCATCACTTGTGTCGTTTTGTTCCAGGATTTTCAATGCATACAGCTTTTGCACATCTCAGCGAAACTCAGAGACTGAAGGTGAATATTCGCTCTCTTAGAGGCTGAGGTATCCGCCAGAAGTCGTTGGTATAATAAGTAATCAGGCTGTGTTCTGAGCCCAACGCAAAAAGTCCCTTGGGAATCGTTAGGACAGTTAAAATTGAATTAGTGGGGGTAGAGCGTCCCATCTCTATCTGCTTGAGATTTTCACTGCTCAATCATAGCAGATTGCACCACATACACCTGCTGGTTGCCTGGGAAATTAGCCACATAATGCCCAATTCGTCTGCACAAGAAGTAAGCACTTATAAATGGTTCTCACCTATTTTTTCACAGGTAGGTCTGGATTGAAAGTTAACTAAAGTATTGAAGTCAGGCCGGGGATTGGGCGGCTGATCACTAGGAGGGCGAAAAGGATCCACCAACATACACGGTGGACAAATATTCCTCAACGCCTTATAACTGGGTCATTGCTGTCCATATCCTGAGGAGTATGCCTCAGCAATAACAGAAGCCTTCCACTCCACATTGGGAGCACTGATTGTGGCGGAGAGATGGTTCAAAGTGTTCACAATTTGAAGAAGCTCACGTCTTCATCCATTATGTGAGACATAGCAAAAAGTAATTCATGGTATGGTTTGAATACAGCCGTCATAGCTATGCCTACACATTTGGTTGTTAAATATTAGCTCCTACTAACATGAGTTTCATCCGTGAACACTCTAAGAACTCCACCAGGGACTCATTCTTTTGAAAAGTGCATGGTCTGAAAGTTGAACTTGTGGTGCACCATCTTAGCCGCTCCCCCAAACAGCCAGAGAAAAGCTTCCTTTACCTCTTGATAAGATACAGAACTGTTTTGAAGGTAACAGGTGTCCCGGTTGGCGCTATCAACGTCTAAAGCAGAAAGCAATAGTTCATCATTCCACCAATCTGATGCCCCATCCATGGCAAATTTAAATCGTTTAAAATATCTGTGCATGTTTTTATCATGAATGAAGGGCGGTAACTTCTCAATCCAAAAAAATCACCTTGCTACCAGCTCCAGGCGCGAGGAACAGTCAATGTAGCTCTGAATGGCAAGAAGATACATCACCCCAGTGGACTAGCATAGTGTCACACGGATGGATGCAAATCCGTTGAAGTGTATTGGGAAGAGGTAGGATTGCGAGGAGAGACTTTTGTGATCCCTAAAGGATACTTGCTGGCTGACCAGTAGCATACTTCTCATGACTCGCCATTTACTGCACCTTTTCCTCCTTTACCAAGATGTTCAGAAAATTGTTTATCTAACATTTTCTCAGATTTAACTGATTGCACTGACACTAAACATCTTGCACTTCCTGTTAAGGTGTGTCATACCAGCTTTGATATTCTCTGTAAAATCTTGCTCAGAGTCCAGTTTACACTCCATTACCTGAAGCCATGAGAGAACTTCCTCCAATATACCCTGTATTCTTTCGTGCTGCCATCCAGTTTCATGCTCTTGCCAGTTTGCTTCATCTAGTTGATTAACTAGAGTGGCTCATTTTCACACCAGCTCCTTATTGGCCCATCAAATGGTATCCAAATGCACTTGCATCTCAGCATACTCCACCAACACGATGAATGGTAGAGTAATGGCTTAACTCTGATCGCCCTGACTAAAGCTTTTTACAGTTGAGTAATCTGACCCAGAAACTGATGATAAAGAAGAATGCCAAAAAAGAGCTTTTTGTATGGCCAGCTGTCCGCTGGTTACTACACTTGATGTGCAGTTTACTAAATTTGGCTGCCACGGAGTCAAAAATATTCGTTATCTTCTGCTCTGTCAGGGCAACCCTGTCTCTAATCTGGCCATCGCTGCCTCAATCACCTCAGCCCATTCTTCCTGGTCCATCATAAACTTCTCAGTGCTGCTTCCCAATGTGGCGACATCCTAAATCCATTCCGCCAATAGGCCATGCTGGTCAAACAGTTCTCCTATCATTTGAGGTAACTCCTGGTTCAACTGGGGAATCATTTTATTCAATTGATGGCGGAAGTCCATATCGTGGTTTTTCACCTGCACAAGCGCCCCTTGAATCTCCAAGAAAGAGTTATCAAGGCGGTCAAGTAGAAGGCGAGTATTATTCTGCTGCACTTGAATAAACTACATGATGTCCCCAATCTCAATGTTGTGGCGGGCCTGCACACGCAGTAGCTGGCATATCAATGGCTGCATGTACGCAACCAAATACTTATCAGTTCTTTAAGTACTGAGCTGGCAAGATAGCCCCGTGGTAGTTACATCAAGATAGGACATATACAA
Organism: Massospora cicadina; assembly: GCA_022478985.1. Taxonomy (NCBI): domain Eukaryota; kingdom Fungi; phylum Entomophthoromycota; class Entomophthoromycetes; order Entomophthorales; family Entomophthoraceae; genus Massospora; species Massospora cicadina. The sequence goes on from JAKSZP010017320.1 coordinate 102,365, forward strand.
AAGCATAGTGGGTTTCTTGGTCCCATAGGTTGCAAAATAAGCTCAAAGCATGCTCCCACGCCTCATATTCATATAATCAGTACCCCTGCAGAGCCATTCTATAATCTCCCACAGCTGCTGGGGGGTCATATTCGTAGACTAGCCCAGTTGATCTGCCAGCAATGCAAGACATGTTCCTAACTGCAATTCTATCATAGCGTTATCGTCACCTAGCTCTGTCACCATGAAAAGTGCCAGTTCTTTGGTGATGCTTCTTTAGCTTCCTTGAAATATTGAGTATGAAATCTGATCAGGCTTTGGCATAACACTTGAGAGCTCATTATGATGCTCTAGTGCAGATATTCTACAGTTTTCCAGTGGCCCCTGTAGTGAGCACCACTGTTGTTAGTTTTGCCGTTTGGTTTAAATCCGCTGAGCTAGTTTTCACAGGATACAGTCACTGATCAACGGAAAATCGATATGTAGACTGCCAATCCCAAATAAGTACTGAGATGATAAATCACGGAGAAATTGACACATTTTACACTTTTATTGTAATAATAAATAAGAACTTATCTGTGAACTAAAAAACCTCTCCTCTCATCCTTCCACTCAACTATTGCTTGGTATTTTAAATTAAATCAACCTTTTATATTTAATCTCCTAGTCATTCCATTTTAGGGGTTTTTTCTATCTCAAGGGTTTGGTGGAATTCCTTCAATTCGCTGAACTATCAAGGCTACGATTAATTTGCTTCACATCACTATCTTTTCCACTCAATCTCAAGGCTTTCCTCAACTCTAATTTATAATCCGCCCGAATGTATAGCTTATCATCCAGTCATATCATTTGCTTGACAGCATTAATCTATGCATATAAGCAATTTAGGGTGTAATTGTATGGTTGTGACGGACGTGGTCTCTGAACGCTGCCACAAAGCAGTTAGGCAAAAGTGCTCAGGTAAGTGCCCACAGGTAGGATAATACTGTTGTGAAAAAGTCCCTTAATCTGACTATGTGGGAAGCACTTTATCATGAAAGTTTGTGCCACAATCAGTAAAATACTGGCGCCAAGCAAGAGGGTCTGTCCTCCTGAGAGCGCATATAGAGACTCTATAGCCCTGTCAAAGTCTGAGCTGTGGTCCATGTGAAGTTTTCCTTATGGAATTAGTAAAAATAAATTTTAATTTATAAAATTTTTTGAGATTTTCTTAAGTTCTATTTGATATTCTAGAAGTTAAAACTTCTTTACACAGCTTTTTTAGCCCAGATTTATACTTAGCTTAGGGAGAAGAGCAGTCTTGTTCTCTGCGGAGTCCATGGGCATCTTCTCATTAACAGGCATAACCTGAGGATCTAGACCCTCAATTCCCTTGTCAAGACCCATTCCAGAACTAGGACTGGGTACCCTTGCAGTTGCAGAAACTTTTCTGAATTTATTATTTAGCTTCAAAGTATTTTCAAAACCTGAGCCATTCTCTTCAGCCATATTCTTAAATATTATGTTTGCAGGCAGGGGTTTGGCGGCCTCTGATTCTCCTGATAGCCATTTCCAAGAGGCTTGTCCAGCCTCAACTGAAGTGATGGCATCTAGTTGGCTCAAGCACCATTTACGAGGGTTATTCTCATCTCCCTTTTTGGTAAATTGAGTTTGGCGGAATATGGTCGGCCAGAGTGCCATTTATAAGGATTTTCATCCTTGTTGACACATTTGGGTACATCAGACTTAGCCACACCTGGTTGTCCAGAAATTCATGTCCAAGGGTCTTCTCCCTCATTGCCACATTTAATAATAATGGATTTGGCAACATCTGGTTGGCCAGAGCGCCATATACAAGAATTTTTTCCCTTTCAGCCTTACAATTTTTTTAAATTCGATTTTGTTTCATCTGATTCATCAGATTGCCACTTACAAAAATCATATCAATTGTGCCCCTCTATATTGGCCTCGATTATCGCCCTAGGGAAGATTAGAGCAATGTGGTGGTCAGGCAACTCCTTGACTGTTACATCACCCCTATATGAGAGCCTCCTCCAATTCCAGAACTCCTCCACCTTCTCTGGGCAGTTGCTGCAGTCAACGGCAGTCTACTAGGTGGACTCTTCCACTGGGTAACCTACCCATTTTACTAGATACCAATACTTCTTCCAAGAGATCTTTGTGTCCAGGATTTCCTCCACCCATACTCAGCCTCTCCTGGGTTTCCTGAGTGGACTGGCTCCAGTTTCTCTGGAAGAGGACCTTCAAACTTCTTCAGTTTTGAGACATGCAGTACTGGATGAGCAAGACCCCTTGGGAAACTCCAGTTTGTATGCCTATTGTTTACTTGGTGGAGGACCTTGAATGGGCCCAGAGCGACTGGTCCAAACTTCCTGTAACTAGTGGTAAACGAATAGTTTTTTGCATGTCATTACTAGATCTCCTTCCTTTAGCACTGGGGCCTAGGATCCGTGAGTGTCAGCCTTCTTCTTCTGTACCTCTATTGCTTTTGTTAAGTTTGCACGTAGGGTTTTCAGGTTTTCCCACATTTCTGATGCCAGGTCGTTTGAAAGTGGTTTGGACCTCTGGGGTGATTTTTCCACCATCTTTGGGTGGAACCCATAGTATACCATGAAGGGCGACATTCCCTTTGATAAATGTGCTAAGTTATTATAAACAAATGGGGCTAGTTTCAGCCAGTCCGTGCAGCGTTCCTGTTGGGTGGTCATGTAGCATTGCAGGTATTGCTTGAGGACTTGGTTGACTTGTTCCGTCTGTCCATTCAACTGAGGGGGTAGGCTTATGATCTTCAAGGTTTGGTTTGAAGATTTTCCATTAGGTGTTACCAGAATCGTGCAATAAATTGTGGGCCTCTATTTGACACTATCTCCTCTGGGAGGCCATGATGAGAAAATACCTCATTCATAAAAATCTCCACCGTACCCTTTGCTGTGATTTTGGAGGTACAAAGAAAGAATTCCTCGCACTTGGTCATTCTGTCCACTGCCATCATCACAGCATCATACCCCTTCTATTTTGGAAACTCTATTATAGAATCCACACTCAGTGAGGACCATGGCATTTCTGCAATCTGAATGGTTTGAGTTTCCCCAAAGGCTTCTGCCTGGTATGCTTGGATTGTTCGTAGATTACACGATTTCTTAGATGTAATCCCTCATGGCGCTGGACATCCCCGTCCATGAGTAACTTCAGGCCATGAGCTCTATTGTTTTCTCATTCCCACGGTGTCCCACCAAGGGGTGGTCATGGAATGCGCTTATCGAATCCTCCTGGTTCTTGCGGCTGGGGAGCCATGGGCGCCTTTGTGGAGGATTAGGCCTTTCTTTTTACAGAAATTCCTATGATGTTCATTCTCCACCCCCTCCTCCAGGTCCTTCCATGGTATGGCTCCATATTTTGAGCTTTTCTGGGCAGCTCAGAGCTTGTCCTTCAGTTCTTGGGTGACATTTTGGATGACAGCAAACACATTCAAGGTCAACATAGTTGCTGTGTTGTAGGCATCCAGCTCCTTCCTCAGAAAGGACTTTCCTGGGTCCCTGCTTAGGAGATCAGGAATTAAGTTGCTCTCCCTGGCTTGTACATAATATTAAAATCATAAGGCGCCAGCTCTAGATGCCACCTGGCCTGGCGCTGGTTCATTCACTTTGGACTCTTGTAAAATTTGAGGGCGCGGTGGTCCGTTCTGATGGTAAAAGGATGTCTGGCGTACATAAGGTGATGCTGCCATTCCTCCAAAGCTGATACAATCTCTAGGAGCTCCTTGTCATACACAGGATAGTTCATCTCAGCGGGCAGCATTTTCCTGTTAAGTTAGCTTAAAGGATAGTCTACCCCATCTTCCCCCTCTTGCAGCAGAACTGCCCCTATTGCGAAATTTGAGGCGTCAGTTTCCACTATGAAAGGACGGTTAGCGTCATGGTGGGCTAATACTGGTGCCTTTATGAGGCTCACCTTGATGGTTTGGAAAGTTTTCTCCTCCTCTTCTCCCCAATGGAACGGCACCTGCTTGGTCAATTGGGTTAAAAGTGCCTCAATTTTGGAGAGGTCTTTTGAAAACCTTCTCAGAAAGTTCACAACGCCCAGGGGCTTCTAACAGCAGTTCTATCTTTAGGGGACAGCCACTCCCTCACTGCCTTCAACTTGTCATGGCATTTGGCTTTTCCCTTCTTGAAGACTATGTTCCCCAAGAAGGAGACAGAGTCCTTGTAGAACTCACATTTTGATGGCTTCAAGCGGAGGTTCGCCTTATTGAGGGCTTCAGTACGCTCAGCACATCGCTCTTGTGATCCTCTTTGGTCTTGGAGAGCACAAGGATATCATCCATATATGTCACACAAAATTTCTCAATTAGGTTTCCTAGAGCATTGTCTATGTTACGCTGGAATACTGCTGGAGCGTTCTTAAGGCCAAAAGGCATCACCTTGTACTCAACTACCCCAAAGTGGCACTTGAAAGCCGTATACTATTGTTGTTCTGCAATCACAGGAACTTGGTCGAACTCATTGACCAGGTCCAACTTGGTGAAAACCTGAATACCTGAGATTATCTAATAGATGGTCTCCATTAATGGAATGGGGTAGGGGTTGTACTTGGTTATTGCATTCAGCCACTGGTAATCCACACACAGGCGGAGCTCGCCACTTGCTTTTGGGACTAGGAGTATAGGTGACAACACTGAATACTTGGATGGAACAATTATCCCACGCTCTAGAATTTCCTTAACATAAATATTCTAGGGCAGCCTTCGCTTTCAGGTTCAAAAGGTAGATGGGGCAACCCTTGGGAAACTCCGCGTCCTTTTTGAACTTGAAAGTAAAAGGGGAAGGCACATTTGGGGTTGTTGAGGGAGCTTAGTTCTTCTAAAACAGGTGGGCGTAAGTACGAAATTATTTAGGATTGTCCACACCTGGATCCAGCCCCAATACTGCGTTCACCCCAGGCTTTCCTCGCCAGAGGTGAAGAAATCTAGTGCCACTGGAGGCTGGCCCTTGGGTGCATCATGACCAGGCGCTCCTGCAGTTTGAACTGAGGGGAGTACTTATGCCACCACTGTCTGCCCAGGATTATGGGGTGCGGCATATTTTAATCGCACTAAATGTTTCTTGGAAAATGTGAGGCCCCTGCTGCAGCAGCACCTGGGTTTTGACTTTCCAACCGCCCACTGATTTTTAAGTGTCTGCGAGTGTAATGGTTCCCTTCCAATCCATCTCTAGCTTCATTCCTTTAGCTAACCCATAGCCTAGATAGTTGTCCTCTGCTCCGGTGTCTACCAGCACCCAAAGTTGATCCTCCCTCTTCCCTTCCTTCTCCAAAGCTGTAACAAATAGGGGACATAGAGATAAGGCGAGGTATTTTCTTTATTTATTGTAGACATGCGTGCGGGAGTAAAGCGTAAGTTGTAGGAAGGACTGGGGTTGCCTCTATGAGGTTCTCAGAGGGGGTCACCCCATTGGCAAGCTGAAGGGTGATCCTAGTGTGGGCTCCTGTGAGGTGCTAGAGACTGGCTCAGACTCAGTTCTGCGGCCACATAACTTCCCATGTTGTGACACAGGATGGGATTTTGCCTGAACTAGTGCAAGTTGGCCCTCTACCTGGGTCGCAACTGAAATTTCCTCATCAAGGTGGCTCCTAGGCGAGTGGCAGCCATGGCAGTGAGGATGTCAGGATGAAGATTCTGGAGGAACATCCTTGCAATTTGGGTAGAGGTAACTTTGGCCGCCTTGGCCAATGGGCAGTAGACACGGGTGACTCCATGGCGGACATCTTCAATTGTGTGAGATTTAGAAGGGCTGACCAAGCTGCATTTTGGGAATCATTAAATGTGGCTGCCCTCTCAACCAACTTGATCCATTCATACAGGGTGGAGGAAGCACCGGCTGGGTTTCCAATAGCTCAGTGAACCAATCTTCTAATTTTCTGGGCAGGGCGGTCACTATTTGAGCAATCTGGAGTGACAATGGGGCAGTTCCTCCTGAGGCAGTGGTCAGCCGGGCCTGAATTTTCACACGTAAGAAGGTGTCATGAAGGGTGCTCAGCACCCGGGGGTGAGGGCCTGTCGAAATTCTGACATGGGCTGCTCAGAACAAGAGTAAATTTGACATGTCCACGGGAGATAAGGAAACGGGCAACTTCTCTCAAGTGTAACAGGAGAGAAAAGATGTCCATCATAAACGTTGTTGGGTGTTTGTACCATGCAGGCTAGGAGCGTTCTGAAGGCTTGTCCATCATATACAAAGATAAAGACACCAAGTAAATGATTTTAGTCTAATTTGACGGACGTGGTCTCTGAACACTGCCACAAAGCAGTTAGGCAAAAGTGCTCAGGTAAATGCCCACAGGCAGGATAATACTGCTGTGGAATTGTCCTTAATCTGATTATGTGGGAAGAACTTTACTATGAAAGTTTGTGACATAGTTAGTAAAATACTGGCGCCAAGCAGGAGGGTCTGTCCTTCTGAGAGCGCATATAGAGACTCTATAGCCCTTTCAAAGTCTGAGCTGTGGTTCATGTGAAGTTTACCTTATGGAATTAATAAAGATGATTTTAATTTATAAAATTTTTTGAGATTTTCTCAAGTTTTATTTGTTATTCAAGAAGTTAGAACTGCTTTAAACAGCTTTGTCAGCTCAGATTTATACTGAGCTTAGGGAGAAGAGCAGTCTTGTTCTCTGCGGAGTCCATGGGCATCTTCTCAATAACAGGCATAATTTGAGGATCTAGACCCTCAATTTCCTTGTTAAGACCCATTCCAGAAGTAGGAATGGGTACCCTTGCAGTTTCAGAAACTTTCTGCATTTATTATTTAGCTTTGAATTGCTCTCAAAGTCTGAGTCATTCTCTTTGTCCATATTCTTAAATATTATGTTTGCTAACAGGGGTTAGGCGGCCTCTAATTCACCCGCTAGCCATTTCTGAGAGGCTAATCCAGATCAATTGAAGTGGCGTCATCTAATTGTCTTTAAAGCCATTTACGAGGGTTATTTCATCGCCCTTTTTGGTAATATTGTGTTTGGCAGCATCTAGTTGGCTAGAGCGCCATTTACAAAAATTTTCATTTTTGTCAACACATTTGGGGACATTGGACTTGGTCACACCTGGTTGGCCAGAAATTCTTGTCTGAGGGTCTGCTCCCTCATCGCCACATATAGTAATATTGGATTTGGCAGCATCTTGTTGGCCAGAGCACCATTTAAGAGGATTTTCTTCCTTATCAGCCTCACAATTTTTGTTTAAATTAAATTTAAGGCATCAGATTCATTAGATTGTCATTTACAAAAATCACATCAATTGTGCCCCTCTCCCTTGGCCTCAATCATCGCCCTAGGGAAGATTAGAGCAATTTTGCGGTTAGGCAACGCCTTGGCCTTTACAATTGTGTGAAGTTTAAAGTTGTAACGGATCACATGGTCTTACACTGGCTGTAGAACCTCAAGGATCCTGAAGGGTTTCTATCCCAATGGACCCTAAAAAAGCAGGAGTATGACTTTGAGACCCTTCACCAACTGGGAGCAAAACACCAAAAGCTGACTGCTTATGTATTTAACAACTTTGTAATTACGACGTATCTCAGCAATGTGATATACAATAAGGTGCTCAGTGGGAAATATGATGAAAAATGCCCCAAGTTATGAAAGCATTAAATGAGATGCGTAATAATACCTTCCAATGGTGTGTGAGAGTTCTACAAGAAGATTGGTTTTTCTCTGGTGAACTTCATGTGCCTCTTGGCACGGCCTAGCATTATCATGAGCCCCACAAGGCAGTCAGACATGGTGAAATATGCAAGATGTTGAAATTGTTGCGCCCTCAGTATTAATTGAAAAGACTGAACTTATACATGCTTAAAACCATTTTCTGTTGCCATCAAAGCTAAGTGGAAAAGTCATTCCGCCAGAAGACTTCATAACTGTTAGTGAATCCATATTTTTCATGTCATAGAGCTTCACTTGATGTTGTTGGCCCTTGTTATAAAATTGGCATTTATGTTGAGATACGCATAATCAATATTGCGCAGGGTTTAACCCACTGACCGATAGGACCAACAATATGAGGATCGTTGCCCTTGAAACAACAGAAATAAAATTATTAATAATATGGAGCACCTTCCCCCCACTATACTTCTTTATTAATATAATAGTTTTCAACTGATCCTCGCTGTTTCGCCCGCCTCAAACTATTAACAGCCTAATCTCCTTGATCATCTCATCCCACTTATATGGTAATGACTTCAGATGCTACCTCTTTCATCTCTTAGTAATTCACTTTGCCATATCTCATTGGTTCCACCAATTCTTCGTTCGTCAAATCACAATCATCCAATTCAGCCAATTTCTCAACAACACAATATTGCCTCATTTTGAGGCGCTCAGTTAATCGTACTCATAACTTGGCAGATTCCATTCATTTTACCATATTGACTTATGGGCTTATTATCCAGTCATATCAGAATCGCGACATTACCCCCTCCTTGACTGGATAATAAGGCTCCTATTGGTTATACACTTGGAGGAACTTTGCATGCACTCAGTTGATGATCCAACTGCTAGTGGGGTCCTTTATAGTATATGAATCTATACCTGTCTTCTTAATGACTTGAATGGCCCAATCCAGATACTGGCCAGCTTGTGCTTCCATCTGAACCCATGTTGATCATGGAATAGGCCATGTCACCAACTTTGAACTGTGCGGGGCCACTTAGCTGTATCTGATTGGCAGCCTCACTTTTGATTTTTGGCTAAGCTGAACAAGTATGCTTCAGTTTGTAATTTAATCAGCGTATTCGTTAGGATGGTCAAATAGCATCGTGGATCCATATTGCCAGTGTCCTCTACACAGGCATACAGAAGTGCAGGCAGAGTGGGGTGCCATCCGTAAAGCAATTAAATTGGGCTTTTACCCCTGGAAGAATGGTAACTAAAATTCTAGGCAAACACCGCGGTAGAAAGGAGGGTACTCCAATTGGAGAGCTTATCAGTAACCAACTTCCAGAGAATGTTCACCAGGGTCCCATTAACTCGTTCAACCATTTCGTTGGACTTGGGGTGATATGGAGTTCTTAGAACCCCACGGATGGCCATCATTTCGTTGAGTTTGGGAATTATGTGAGAGGTGAAATTAGAGCTGTTGTCAGTAAGGATATACTGTGGGCAGCCGTGACACTGAATGATGAATTCCATTACAAACTTAGCACAGTAACCGCGCCTAGATCCCAAATGGAACGTGCCTCAACCCACCTGGTCAAGTGGTCAATTGCCACCAGGAAATACTTGGACCAGTTAGCTCCAGTTGGCAGAGGGCTGATGACATCAAGAGAAACTGTATGCAGGCAAAGTGCAGCTTTACTAAATGATATGAGGTCTTTAGGTGAAATGGCTTTTCCACTAGGCACTGGTGACATAAGGAGATAGTATCAATCACATCAAATTTCATACTTTCCCAGTAATAACAAGGCTGCAATAATTCCAATGTCTTGCATACACCACCATGCCCAACCGCCCTATGTGTACTCACGATAATGTTAGGCCGCGTTGAGGGTCAAAGAAAATTCACCATGGAATCACCAATCCGCTTATACAACTCACCATTACGCTGGAAAGTATTGGCTCGCATTTCATTCAACGCCTTGACTTGGGGCGGCTCATCATCATACTTTCTGCTGAGCATCTTGTCATACATATTATTGCTCATATCCGCCATAACTGAAATAGTTGGTAGCCTTGACAAGCAATCAGTATTCTGGTGTTTTTCTCCTGGTTGGTGAAGGATCTTGAAGTTGTAAGCATGTAGTTTAAATGCCCATCGTGCTAGCCAGCCCTCAGGCTCCTTAAGGTTCTGCAGCCAGTGTAATGAGTCGTGGTCTGTTACAACTTTAAATATTACACCATGTAAATATACTTGGAATTGCTTGTAAATGTAAATCACTCTTAAGCACTACCGCTCAGTAACAATATAATTTCGTTCATGGCTATTCAGACTTTCGACTGCAATACGCCACTGGATACTCCTCCCCCTCATCATTACTTTTGAGACAGAACTGCCCCCACAGCGGAAAGAGATGCATCCATCTGTACAATAAATTCCTTCTTAAAATTTGGGTAACATAGCACTGGTGCCTTGATCAACGCTGTTTGAAGAGTATCAATGGAGATTGACAGTGTTCCATCCAAGCAAAAGTGACATCCATTTTTAATAACTCAAACATCTGTCCTCCAATAAAACTAAAGTTGAGTATGAAGCGGCTATAGTAGCCAACCATCCTTAAATATAATTGTATATCTCGTTACCTGCTTGGTGTAGTCATCTTCCAAATGGCCTCCACCTTAGATGGTTGGGGCCTCAGCCCTGTTGCATCAACTACAAATTCAAAAGCTCTAGCTGATCCTTAATAAAGTGGTATTTCTGGGGTTTGATTTTAATGTTGGTCTCAGCCAACAGGCGGAATAACTCTTCCAAATGACTAAGGTGCTCAGAAAACGTGCGGGAGAAAACTTTAATGTCATCAAGGTATACAAAAATGCATGACAACCTCAAGTTGCCAAGGATAGTGTCCATCGCCCGTTGGAAAGTAGCAGGGGCATTACACAGCCCTTGGGGCATATGTGTCAGTTGAAAAATCCCTTTTGACGTGATAATGGCGCATTTCTCCTGTTCCGCCGCAGGTAAATCAATCTGGCAATAGCTGGATATTAAATTCATTATGAGAAGTAACGAGCTCCTCCCAACTGGTCCAATGAATCATCATTCCATGGCAAAGGGTATGAGTTCTCTTTTGTAATGCTGTTGAGCTTGTGGTAGTCTACTACTACCCAATTAGTACCATCCTTCTTTTTGACATTTAGGACAGAGGAAGCCCATGGGCTCTTTGATGGTTCAAGCATTCCTTGCTCTAACAGTTTATTATCTTTCTTCTGTGAAAACTTCTTCCGCTGCTCAAGATCGGCGGATTGGATGAGTTCTGATGGGGGGATGATCCCCAGTGTCCACTTGTTAAATTTCTCCTTGGGTGCACCCCAAATTATGATCATCGACATCAAAGATCTCTTTGTAATTTTGGAATAATGCTTCCACTCGATCCTTCTGATTTTCTGTTAACCCATTAAATTTTCATGCGGTACAACTTCCATTATGCCAGGCAGTGTTTTGACGGGCAGACCAAATTCATCCAGTGAACCAAAATCATGAATCCTGAGGACCTCCTTAACTGGAATGAAATGTAGGATTGCAACTACTTAATGTTGGCAGATTTGCATTGGTTTATCCTAAAGATTCTCTACCAAGACCTTGATCTCCCCATGCCCCAGAAGTATAATGCCAGGGGCCACGTGGGGCTCAAGCCGTGATTGTTGATAGGGCCCAATGACCTCCCCATATAGCCCAGAAGGCACTTTCAACTCTACACAGTGCTTATGATTGCTTGGTGTCCAAAGGGAATAGATATAGGGACAGCAGCCCTTAGCGGTAGCACTTGATATTCATAAATTTGGGTAGGAAGGGCCTGGGTCGTGCTTTTTAATCGATGATAGCAAACTGGAACCACCCATCACCATATTTTTGATTAACGTGATTCATGTGTACAGGATCCTTTGGCATTCCGCTGGAATTGAAGTAGATTGGGATCCGCTGCCCCAGAATTTCAAATGTTTCTGCTATCATATCAACAACAGCTCCAAAGTGACGCATGAAAGCGGTACCAAATAACAGGTCATAAATATTCTTTGGTAACACTATAGCTGGGGCTAAAATGACAATTGACCCAAACTGCAAAGGTAGCGCACTTTATGCTCCTTCTGAGACTGTTATTTCTGCGCCTGAGGTCCCATACACCATACGGTGCTCTACATCAGGCTTTAATGCTAACTTTGACACCATCAATTAGGACACTATGTTGACTGGGGCTATATCAATTATTGTGCGAACTTGGGTTTTGCTACAGCAGTATCACAGTAGGTACACTCAGAGTAAGATGCATCTGATTGTTTTAAAAATGGGCATTTAACTGATCTCTTTATACAAGGAAGCTCATAATATCATTCTCCACTTTAAATTCTTTAACAATAGCGTTCACAGGGAGGGCCACGTTTACCCCTTTTAAGAGAATTGCATCAGCTAATGGATCTGGTTCATTGGTAGGAAGGCAATCAAACAGTTGGCAAGCATATGGTTTTGGATGCTTTGGGAGCCTGCTTCTGCCATATCCATTAATTGCGTTTGTGTCAGCACATTTACCCCTCCAACTGGCTGCTGGTATAGAAAAGAATCATCATATCAGGAAACATCCGCTAGCTGTGTAGGAATAGGTTCAGGTGGGACGTTTTGAGTCAGATTAGCGGAGGTAAAGAGTCACATCTCTACTCCGCTCTGACTTTTTTACTGATTATACTGCTCCCACAATAGGTACTGAACCCAGTGATTATGAAAACTCCTAGCCAGGTGCCCAGGGCAACCGCACAAAAAGTAATTAATCCTATGAGACTTGCTTCCTTGAGTGTTGGAAAATGGGCCACCCAAGAAGGTGGACTGGTATCAAACAGTGTAACCAGGCCCATCCTGGAAGGTGAACTGCTGTTGGCAACTCGGTGAAAATGATGCTGGTGATGATAATAAGGCCAGGGAATGCCAACCGGGCGCTGAACAGGGAGGGATGATTCCTCCATATAAACAAGGCTAGCAGCAGAGTCAATAGGCTTCCTCTCTATACTAGGTGGAGGGAAGGTAGCAGATAGCCGGCGTAGAATTTGAACAAGTTTAAGCAAAGGTAAATCAACCTCTAAATAGGGAGCCCAAGCATTAAAAAGGTCTCAGTATAGTTTCACAGCAGAGGTCAACGCTATGCTTATGTCACATTCAGTTAAAACTCCTGCCCCAATTAACACATGAGCTTCTGCTGAGAATTGATCAACAAACGCAGTGAGGGTCTCATCATGCTGAAACCTAATGTTTAAAAACTCAGCCTTCGATTGTGCAATTTTTGAAGTTCCTCCAAACAACCACAGCACAGTATTCTTCTCTTCTTGATAGGTAACGTAACTGTTTAAAAGATAGCAAGTAACTTGGTCGGCACTTCCAACATCCAAAGTGGACATCAGTAATTTGGCTTTACACCAATCTGAAGCTCCTTTTACTGCAAACTCAAATCTTTTGAGGAATCCATGGATGTTTCCATTGCATTCAAATGGAGGCATCTTGTCAATACAACATTCTTGCAGAAACTCCTTTTTTATTTAAGCACTGCGTCTAGGGCAAGCTTGAGTTCTGCATATTAAACACTTGCAGTGTGTTGAGATGTTTCCTTATTAAAGCAATCCAGATACGACCTGACTAGCAACTGAGGAGCGCTTATCAGTCTATGTGATTGATCAATGAGCCCCCTGTAGTGAGCACCACTGTTTTAAAATTGGCGTTTTTATTGAGATACGCCATAATCAATATTGCGCAGGGTTTTACCCACTGTGCAATAGGACCAACGATATGAAGATTATTGCCTTTGAAACAACAGAAATAACTTTATTAATAAAATGGAGCATCTGCCCTCACTATACTTCTTTATTTATTATAATAATTACAGCTGATCCTCGCTGCTTTACCCGCTCTAAACTATTAACAACCTACCTCCTCGCTCATCTCATCCCACTTATATGGTAACGACTTCAGATGGTACCTCTTTCATGGCTTAGTAATTCACTTTGCTGTAACTCATTGTTCCACCAATTCTTCTTTATCAATTCACAATCGCCCTATATGGCCGATTTCTCAACAACCCAATATCGCCTCATTTTAAGGCGCTCAATTAATCTTACACATAACTTGGCAGATTCCATTCATTTCACCATATTAACTTAGGGCTTATCATCCAGTCATATTGGAATCACGACAGCCCTCTTCCAACAGGAGCTAACCAGTCCAAGTTTATTCTTGGTAGCATTGACCACTTGACCAAGTGGTTTAAAGCACAAGCAGTATGGGATTTGGGGATGTCATAGTGGCCAAGTTTGAAATAAATATTATCATCTTGCGACCTGACGTCCTCAGTAATTCTTAACAATAACAGAAACAACTTTACCTCACACATCCTTCCAAAGTTGAACGAGCTAATGGGCATCCACAGGGTTCTGCGACCCCATACCCTCCAGAGTCTAGTGTTGATTGAGCGAGTTAATGGGACTTTAATGAACAACTCTGGATGCTGGTAATAGTTAGACCCTCTGATTGGAGTTTTGACTGTCTACCGCTGCTTTTGCTTATAACTTATCCATCAATCCGCCACGAGGAATAGTCCCTTTCAATTACTATATGAATGACACCCTGCTCTTCTGGCACTGATCTATGCATGCATAGAAGATACCGGAAGAATGAATCCCCAATGTTACTTGACTAACCTAGATGACACGTTAATAAATCTGTAAACAAAAGCATACTCATTTGGCATAACCAAAAAGAAGGAAAACAGGCTGCCACTCAAGTACAGCGTAGTGGTCTAGCTCATATAAAGATGGAGAAAGTGTTTTATTCCATGACCAACATGTTCTCAGTCAGAAGCACAAATTGGCCAGCATTTGGATTATTCTGATTGAAGTTATTAAGAACAGTTTTTGATGCCTATACTATCAAGGATCCCTCAAGCGGCCAGATTATCAATTGAGTGTTCTAAAGTTCCTTTGGTCATAAAAACAATATGAGACTTATTGTCCAGTCAAGAAGGTAATGTCAAAATTCTGATATCATTGGATGATAAGCCCTGGATAGCAATGGCGTATTGGCCATATCCGTCAACCATGATTACTAGTATGATTATTTGAGCGCCTTGGGATGAGACAATATTGGGTTTGAAAGGGTTAATATTGGATTGACTCCAAATAAGGTGATGTCAAGATATGATGTGTATTAAGTAGATGGCCTCAAACTAAGGCGATAGAGAATTTAAGAATATCATACTCTGCGAGTGCCAATAAGAATATGGAAAAAATTATTGGTCTATGCTAAGGCAATGGTGCCATCCAAAGTCACTGATATATAAGCAAGATGGGGTGATTGAAGAGGAGAAAAGTTAATGACTTGAGTGAGCAAAGCAGAAAAGATCCGCTCATATTAACATAGATAGAATATTGTGGTTAAAGCTAATTTCTTCATAATTTTAATTACCCTTAAATTGTTTGAGGACTGACAATTTTCACATTGTCCTTCCGTTGTTCAGTGAGTTTGACCTGTGCAACCCTTACAGCGTATCCTAAAAGTATCGCCCAAGTATTGTAACAAAAGTTTCTACTGATTAGGTGTTTCGATATATAATAAAAATGTTTATTCTTCATTACCTCATATAAATGACGTTTGGATCAATTAGGAGCCAAATATTTTACCACTCTAAATCTCAATAGTTAATACTAAAAGATTGACCTGACTCCTGAAGACCAGTTTTAAATCTTGGCTATTATATATGTACCCGCTGAAGGGTATTTTGCACAGGGTTTCAGCCATTGAACAATTAGAATGGACGATATGATGATCAAACGTTCTTTGATGCGCTTGTAACCAATTACATATAATAAATTTGTGGACAAATTCCCCCAAATACTAATTTTTATTTAATATAATAAATTGGCGGATCTTCCTCTAGTCCACTATCTCTTTCTTCCTATTTTTTCTTCTTTTCTAAGCCTACTAAAAACCCTCCTTTCTCTAGTCTCCTTGTTTCACTGATATCCCAGTGACCCCAGTCAGTACCAACCCTTATGCTTAGTTATTAATTTCTCCGTTTTCTCATTGGTTTCAGCTTGTTGCTCTTCAATTCTTTGTCACCTTGATTTGAGGCGATCCAGTTTATCAGCTATCAAATGTTGACCAAACCCTATTGCTTTATTTTAAAGGCAATCCGATAAGACCCATTATGACCCATTGTCGCCTCATCCAAAGGCGATCAATTACTTATAGCTCTGAAACATCCTCAGCGGATCCTGTCCATTGAGCCTTTTATGGAATTCCTCCAATGATTCACTTAGTCGTAATGGTGGCTTGTCATCCAGTCATATAGATTTTCACTACCCCCCCTTTGACTGGACAATAAATAATAAATTTCTTTTTCCTTAATGCCAAGCGAACCATTCCACGCCAACAGCAGTGAGTCCATGAGTTCACTTTTTTCTACCGTCTGTGGCTTGGTGTGTAGTTACCAGACCCAGGTCACATCCCTCTTCCTGGTTTCCTTTTCCCCCAGCTGATGAGGATGAGGCTGACATGGACCTCACAACTGTGCTAACCCAGGAAGAGATTCTTCCTGAATTAGTCGGCCATTTGGCTTCCTGGTGCACCCCCTTTGGAGACATTGTGGGCTAGCTACGCTGGGGAGGGGAGCAGAGCCAAGGTCCTTCACATAACAAAGTGGCCCACCTCCTGGCGAGCGTTTTAGTCGCCTAGTGTTTCCATCTCTGCTGAGCCCCGTCCTGTGGCTCTATCTGTTCAGCGTATTCTGTGCTTTGTGCAATGGGTAATAGCCTTCTGGTCAGGGTCCTTTCCCCACGCTCCTACCCACTTCTGGTCCTTAGAGGTAAACTTCCGCAACAACCAATTAGCTCACCTTTACTCTGGGGTTCACCGCAGCGTTCACTGCCCTCAGCACTGATGATCTATCGCAGTACCTTCCCATCATGGCACTCTTAGGTAACTTATTTTTGCATCCCATAACTGCTTTAAGTTCAGGAATAGAGCAGCACTGGATAGCCCTTAAGTGGGCCTGGCAAGCGGCATTCACTGCATCCACTCCTTTTCTGATAGTGTATCCGAGCATGGAGGACTTCCTTGTAGATTGCCTGGCCCTGGGTGCAGCCTTTTCACCTCAAGCTGGCACTCACCTGCTTACTCACCAACTCTTACAACTCTGGCCCCCTCTGTTGGCATACTTGTTGATTTCCTAGGAGCATCCACACATGTGGTTGCAAGCTCTGCCCCTCGTGGGGCAGGAACGGTTTCAACTCAATCAACCAGCCAAACTCTCACCACCTCGCATGCTACCCTGGAATCCCAGTACATCCTCCTCTTCTAGTCCCATCGCATTGACCTCCCCTCTTTGGCCTAGCGCAGTGGCTCTGGAGCAGACATCAGTCCCCTCGCTCTCACCTTGGCAGCCTTTGCCTCCACCCCTAGCCCCAGTCAAGTCCATAGAAACTAAAGAACGCATGAACAGCGGAAGAGAAAACAAAGGTCTTATTGATCAAAACAAAAGGAACACCGCAAGAAGCTGAAAAAAAGACAGGAAGATAAATACAGCGAAGCGAAAGACCTCAAGGGACAGCCCCAAATAAAATATAAACCCATTAGCATCTACACAGATATATATAATTAAATGACTTACTCTTTTCATTTTTAGTGTAGCTATATTACTGCTTATATGCCTGAAGGAGTTTTGCATGCGCCCAATACATAATCCGGCTTCTTGCAGGATCCTTGATAGTATAAGCATCAGAACCCATTTTTCTATTATCTCAAACGGCTTAATCCAAATATTTGCAAGCTTGGGCTTCCACCTTAACCAGTGCTGATCATGTAATAGCACCATATATTCACCTTTAAACTGTGCTAGGACACTGCGCCGTACTTGGTCAGCAGCCTGGCTTTTGATTTTCTTAGCCAAGCTGAATGAGTACACTTCAGTTTGTAACTTAATCAGCGTATTTGTAAGGGTGGTTAAATATTGTTGCAGATCCATTTCCTCCTTTGTCCTCTACACAGGCATATAGCAGCGCAGGCAGAGTGGGGTGCCTCCCATAAAGCAATTGAAAGTGGCTCTTTCCGTGGCAGAATGATAACTTATAATATAGGCGAACACCATGGTAGAAAGAAGAGTACTCCAAACAGAGGGTCTATCTGTAACCAACTTCCATAGTATATTCACCAGAGTCACATTAACCCGTTCAACCATTCCATTGTACTCAGGGTGATATGGGGTTGTTAGGACCTTGTGGATGGCCATTAATTCGTTGAGCTTAGGTAAAATGTGAGAGGTGAAGTTGGTTCCATTGTTGGTAAGGATAAACTGTGGGCAGCCATAACGCTGTATGATGCATTCCATTATAGACCTATCCACAGTAACTGCCCTTGATCCTAAATGGCTCCCGCCTCAACCCACCTGGCCAAGTGGTCAATTGTCACCAGGATATACTTAGACTAATTAGCTCCGGTTAGCAGAGGTCCCACAACATCAATAGAGACTGTATGCCAAGTGAAGCGAGGTATCACCAAATAGTATGAAGTCTTATGGTGGAACGGATTCTCCACCTGGCACTGGTGGCAGCAAGACAGTGCCTCAAGCACATCATATTGAATGCTTTCCCAATAATACCGTGGCCTTAACAATTCAAGAATTTTTCAGACTCTACCATGGCCAAATGCTCGTTGTGCACTCATAATAATATTTGAGCGGGTGGAAGGCCTTGGGATATTCACAGTAATGTCCCCTATACGCTTATACAATTCCCCATTTCTTAGGATCGTATTGGTCCTGAGTCCATCTAGTAACTTGATAACTTGAGGCAGTTCATCATCGTACTTCCTGCTGAGCATTTTGTCAAACATTATATCGCTTAGATCCACTGTAACTGCATTTGTTGGCAATCTCAAAAAAATCGGCGTTTTGGTGTTTTTCTCCCAGTTGGTGTAGAATCTCAAATTCATAAGCTTGCAGCTTAAGAGCCCATCGGGCTAGCCGCCCCTCAGTCTCTCTCAGCTTCTGCAACCAGCGCAACAATTCACGATCCGTCATGACTTTATACTTTACTCCATGCAATTAGACTCAAAACTGTTTATATGCATAGATCACTGCTAAGCACTCTCGCTCAGTTATGATGTAATTCCGTTCATAGCTTTCAAGCTATGACTACAGTACGCCACAGGGTGCTCGTCTCCCTCATCGTCCTTCTGATACAGGACTTCCCCAGCAGCGGAGAGGGAAGCATCCATTTGCACTATAAATTATTTATTGAAATTAGGGTAGCGCAACACCAGCGCACAGACTAAAGCTGTTCGATGTGTATTGAAGGCGCATTGATGTCATTCCATCCATTTATACATGTCATCTTCTTTAGTAGCTCAAACACGGGACCTCCAATGCAACTGAAAGTGGGTACTAATCGACAGTAATAACTTAACATCCCCAGAAACACCTGAATGTCCCACTTATTATCTGGCTTAGTCATCTTCTGGATGGCTTCTACCTTAGCTGGCTGAGGTCTCAACCCAGTCACATCCACCACAAACCCAAGGTACTCAAGCTGATTCTTGAAGAAGTGGCATTTCCAAGGCTTGATTTTGATATTGGCCTCAATCAGTCGGCGAAATACATCTTCCAAATGGGTGAGATGCTCAGTGAACATGCGAGAGAAGAAATTGATATCATCAAGATACACAAGAACCCATGACAGCTTCAGATCACCCAGTATGGTATCCATTGCTCATTGGAACATAGCTGGGGCGTTACATAGCCCTTTCAGCATGCACATTGGTTAAAAAGCCCTTTTGAGGTGATTACAGCGCATTTTTCTTATTCCACCAAAGGCAACTCGATTTGCCAATAAGCGGATATCAAATCCATAGCCAAGAAGTAGCGGGCTCCACCTAGCCAATCCAGCGCATCATTAATCTGTGGAAGAGGGTATGAATTTTTTCTAGTGATGCTATTGAGCTTCCGGTATTCAGTTACTATGCAGTTAGTGTCATCCTTCTTTTAATTAGGACAGGCGAAGCCCACAGACTCTTAGATGTTTTGAGCATTCCCTGCTCTAGCGTCTTTTCAATCTCCTTGGTGAAAACTTCTTCAGCTGCCTGTGATTGATAGATCTGTTGAGACCTGATGAGGGGGATGATCCCCAGTGTCCAGTCAATGAACAACCCCCCAAGCGCACCCCAAATCATGATCATCAACCACAAAGATCTCTATATTTTTGAATAAAGCTTCCGCCCTCTCCTTCTGATATTCTGATGACACAGATAAATTTTCCTGTGGTACAACCACCATCGCACCAAGATGCAGTTCAATAGGCAGACCAAATTCATCCAGTGAACTGAACTTATGAACCTGATTGATCTCTTCAACTGGGTTCAGATGTAAATATGCTATAATCTGATCTCGCTGGATTCGAATTGGTCTGTTCTGGAGATTTGTTATCAGTATTTGATTTCCCCATGTCCTGGAAGTATGATGCCTGGAGCCATGTGGGGCTCAAGCAGTGATTGCTGATAAGGCCCAATGATCTCTCTGTAGAGCCCAGCTGGCTTTCACTTCTAACTCTGCGTCTACTATTACTTGATGTCCAGAGGGAATGGATATAGCTCCAGCTGCTCTAAGCGCTAGCCCTTGGTATTCATATATCTGATGGGGGAGGGCCCAGGTTTTCCCTTTTAATCGATGATAGCACACTGGAATCACCCCATCACTGTAGGCAAGGTTGATCTGTTCCATATGCGCTGAGCTCTTTGGCACTCCACTAGAGGTGAAACAAATAGGATTTGCTGTCCCAAAATGGCTAGGGTCTCTTCCATCATATCAACTATAGCCTCATAGTGTCACATAAATGCTTTCCCAATCAACAGATCATAGTTACTATTTGGTAATATCACTGCTGGAGCCACCACAACAATGGATCTGAACCGCAAGGGAAGCACGCTATATGCTTCCTCAGAAATGGTGGTTTCAGCTCCAGCAGTCCCATACACCATCCAGTGGTCTATGTCAGGTTTTAAGGACAACTTCGCCACCAATTTAGTGGATACCATATTGACAGGGGCGGTATCAATTATAGCATGTACCTGAGTTTTAGCTACCATAATGTCACAGTAATTACATTCTGAGTATGATGAATCCCAGCTATTTACTATGTGTACGCTTTATGATTCATGTTTTCCCAAGAAACTCATAATACCCGCACCAATTTTAGGGTATTGGGTTACAATAGCATCCACTGGAAGGGCGACATCTACTCCCCTCAGGGACAGGGCATCTGCGAACAGTTCTAGCTGATCAAATGGACTATGGTCGAACATTTGACAAGCATAAAGCTTTGGCCAATCTGGAGAGTTTTTGTCCGCCAATTTTCAACGTGCGCTTGGGTCAGCACATTTACTCCCCCAACTGGCTGTTGGTAGAAAAACGTATTGTCATACTGAGAAGCTTCAGCTATATTAACATAGTAGACTCAGGTGGGACGTATAAATTCAAGGTAGCAAAAGTAGAGAGTCCCTTCTCTACTCCGCTCTGACTTTTCCCAGATAGCCCTGATCCTGTTGTATGGGAGGGATCCGTTTGATTGGGGCATCATCAAACAATGTTCCCAGTGTGACCACAATTAAAACAACTTACTCCATAGGGCCTACGACTGTGTTTAGTATTAGTTGGTTCACATGGTAGATGGTTCTGAAAAGAATCGATGAAACCAGACCCCCATCAGTAAAATGACTGCCACCAATCAGCGTAGTTAGGTCCATATTGGTAGTTAGTTAGATGTTGATCAGTAATTAAAGAACGCCCGTTAGACTGCGGAGAGTATCCTGACAGAAATCACCCTGACAGGTTAACTCTCCCCCCATTATTATGGTGGACTACGGCGACAGTGCATATTTGCTCATATTGGGTGGAGGGAAAGTTACAGATAAGTGACATACAAACTGAACAAGTTTAAGAAGAGGTACATCGGCCTCTAACAACAAGGCTATGACATTCTAAAGTTCAGGGTATGGCTTTACCGCTGAGGCCATCGCAATACACACATCAACTTTGGATAAAATCCCTGCCCCAATAAGCACATGTGATTCTGTCATAAATCAATCAACAAATGCAGTGAGGGTCTCATTTCGCTGAAACCTGATGGTTAAAAACTTGGTTTTTCGTTGTGACATTTTTGCGGTTCCATCAAACAACTGCAGCACCATCTCCTTAACTTCATGGTAGGAAAAGGAACTAGCTGAGAAGTAACAAATGACTTGATCAACACTCCTGCCATTTAAAGAGGAGAGTAATAGTTTTTCCCTCATCCAATCTGATGTACCTTCAGTTGCAAACTCAAATTGGCAAAAGAACCCATGACTATTTCCTTCCCAATAAAATGGTGGCAGCTTATCACTGTAAACCTTATGAAGCAACTCATCTTTACCTGCTGAAGGGTATTTTGCACAGGGTTTCAGCCATTGAACAATTAGAATGGACGATATGATGATCAAACGTTCTTTGATGCGCTTGTAACCAATTACGTATAATAAATTTGTGGACAAATTCCCCAAACACTACTTTTTATTTAATACAATAAATCGGCGGATATTCATCTAGTCCGCTCTCTCTTTCTTCCTCTTTTTTTCTGCTTTTCTACGCCTACTAAAAAACTCTTTTCTCTAGTCTACTTGTTTCACTGATATCCCAGTGACACCAGTCAGTACTGACCCTTTTGCTTAGTTATTCTTTTGCCATCTCTCTCGATGGTTTTGGCTCGTTGCTTTTCAATTCTTTGTCACCATGATTTGAGGTGATCCAATTTATTGGCTGTCGAATGTTGACCTCGCCCTATCACCTTATTTTTGAAAGCGTTCCTATATGACCCATTATAACCCATTATCACCCCATCCAAAAGCGATCAATTACTTATAGCTCTAAAACATCCTCGGCAGATCCTGTCCATTGAACGTTTGGCAGAATTCCTCCAATGATTTGCTTGGTCATAATGGTGGCCTATTGTCCAGTCATATAGATTCACTTCAACAGGTTAAATGCACAATCATTATCTTCCAAGGATATTTCCAACTGACTCAAATGGCCAAAGGATTGCTAATGCACTGGTCACATTTTGCAAAGAGGAGCAGCTTTCTTTGGAGATAAGAAGAGATATGTTGCATTTTAAAAAAAATTGATGATTTTGTGTTCTTGAAAATGTTAACCCAACATTTGGCGCACCTGGAAGAAGTCTTAAAAAAGTTAGACCAAGATAGGCTAAAAATAAGACTAGCACATGACAGTGCATCAAGTCCAAATTGAAGTATTGAGTCACATGTTGAAGCTTGAGGAACGTTGCCATTGGCAAAAACTTAATGCTGCTTACCATATTAATGAACCTGAGATTGATCGAAATATCCAAGTATTTCATAAAATGGCAGATACTACCAACAATTCATACCAGGATTTGCCACCTTGATGAGCTCTATTACATTTTTCTTTGAGGTGATCCTCTTTCCAATGGTCATAGAAATTTAAAGATATTTTCAACTGGGTATAAAAATCTTTGACTTAAGATATGGATCTGAGATATTCTAATTTTAACCAGTTCTCAATACAATTTGACTCATCTCCAACGGCTATATGAGCTGTACTATCTCAGATAGCGGATGACAGATAATAGCATCTGGTAGCCTTTTAAAATCACGTCTTGGATAGCATGAACAAAATTACACAATTACTGTGTGAGAGTACTTACCTATAATTAATGTTTACATATAAAACTTTGTGTCTATATACACGGGACCAAATCTAAAATTGTCTCCAACCATGATTCCTTACTATGTTTTTGTAATCCAAAAGAGCCAGAAGGTTGGGTATAAAGATGGGTCTTGAAACTACATGCCTATGACTATGAGATAATGCATCGCTTAAGATAAACTCATAACAATGCTGATGAACTTTCATGGATGCTTTTTGTAACATTTACTCCCTTTTGTGGATTGACTGTTCCAAAAATGAAATTTAAGATTTACGCTGATGAGATTTCTCCTACTCGCTGCATCTTAGATTGGCTAATAAAAACACTAAAGTTTTGGGAGTAAACTTTTATAGAATTATGGAGAATGATTGATTTTATACTCCACACCTTCGGCTCATACAGAATTAACCATGCAAGCTCATTGCTCAGTTGGACATGGAGGTCTACTTAAGGACTTAAAGTTATTTTTAACAAAAGTGTTATTGGAGTCTTTATGATTTATAGCCAGGAAGTGATAATGAAATGTCACAAAGGTCAAGACCATCAAGCTTTATAATCCTACAACTTACTATATTTTTGTTAAGCCTAATTGGGTCTGGAATACCATGTCTATAGATATTATAGAACCATACCAGCTAATGCCTTCAATTCAAATATTTTAGTAGCAATCAATTATCTCTAAAATGGATCAAAGCTCAAGCCATTAGAGATCTTGGGCAATATCAACTGCATAATTTAAAATGTAATAAGCAAATTACCAGCATGGTTGTCCACAAATTTTCCTCTTGGACAATGCCACAAAATACACATCTAAAATTCTTTTTAAGATTAAGAGTTAATGGAAACTTTCAGGGTTCTTACCTTCCTTCATTATCCAGAAACCAGGAGGAAGGTGGGATGTGCCAACAGTATCTTAGTACACGCTCTTCAGAATTTTTGCCAAATTTTTCCTCTTAATGGACCATATATGTAAACTTAAATAATTTTGTTTACAAAACCAGTTACAACAGTGTATAGTATTCTGACTTTCCAGCTCTTGTACAATCAAAAACTTGCACTACAGAACTTATTACATTTTTTATTACCAATGAAGATAAGATTTGACAATCTGAGTACTTTGAATAACTGGTACAATCCCTGATCAAAATTCAGAGTGTTTCATATAAAGCATCTTGACTAGAATAATTAATTACTAATAGAGAGATATTTTACATAGGCTTACAGTGGCGACCTTTACAGTTGCAAATGAATTGTTTACTATGATACTTGTGGATCTGGTAGGATAATTAAGTTAGTTACTTTATGGGAAGGACCTTACGTTGTGCTTTAATGTGTCATTGCTGAAGCCTATACAATTTAAAGCTTAATTTGAGGGAGAACTAGCTTTCTAATCACGCCAAGTTTCTCCAACCTCATCACGAACCTGATTACTGTCCCATCAACTATTTAATGCTAAATTAAGAAAGGTGAAGTGTTAGATATACAAATACTTTATCCTTAATTTCAATTAAAGTTGTACTACAACCCAATCATTATATTTGCCTCAAATTGATTTTTATTGTATTTGGCCCCATAGCTTTCCATTTAAATACTTTTTTTGACATATTAACTTCCTACATAATTAATTTTTTACAAATGTTGATTTTCCACATCATGAGAGATCTGATGAAACTTGAATTAAATAAATCTACTATAAGTATATTTTTTATTCTAAATACATGTATGTTCTTATACTTGAGTTTTTAT